>JABFPB010000531.1:0-30415 GCA_022817645.1 Ceratoteleas bidentatus
TTCCACACGAGATCCATGTCTGGGCCTTATCGGGCAGATTTTCCCGATAGGGGCCACATTGATTCCATGCGTGACGTTCCCGATCACAGCCCCATCAATTTTGTACAATTTCTACTAGGGAATCTAGTTTCTAACTACCAATAGTGACATGACCAATGTTTCTTAACTGTCTGGCTAAGGCCTAGACATTGTCTGTCAATTGTCTACCTACAGTCTGCCAATTGTCTAGACAAAGTCTGGCAACTGTCTAGACAATGTTTGCCAACAGTCTCGAAATAATCTAGTTGTTGACTACCAATAGTGACATGACCAATGTTTCTTAACTGTTTGGCTAAAGCCTAGACATTGTCTGGCAATTGTTTACCTACAGTCTGCCAATTGTCTAGATAAAGTCTGGCAAATGTCTCCACAGTATCTGCCAACAGTTTCGCATTTGCCGATCGTTCAGTAAATCTTTAGTAACTATATGATTACTGCTTTTGAAAATTCTGGTATCTCTATAAACAATGTCTGCCAACACTATGTCAACATTGAGAAAAAGATTTGAGTAAATTTTACTATATCATTTAGGAGCCGCGACGTATCCTTTCCCATCTGAACAAAATTAGTATGACTTTGAAGAATTTTTCCCAGATGATATAGTACAATTTCTTGTAACTTGTAGTAATGTCTCCTTTGAAGATATAATAAATTTGTCCAAATGGGATACGGTACGTCGCGACTCCTATATGATATGGTAAAATTTACTGCAATTCTACTAATTTTTCGTAGAACATTTTTCGCAGTGAACAATCTGGTTAAACTCAACATCCTGGTTAATCTCGATAATGTATGACATTGGTCTAGAATCTATCTGACTAAAACACTCATTCTCCCACGCATGATCCTCCAGAAATAATTGTTCTCTCGCAATCCCCGCGAATTCTCGCAGGAATCCCCGCCAAGGCCTTCCCTGCTCCGTTCCCAAAATCGATCGTCGTTTCCTCCGAACTTGCCGCAGCCGTCTTCGCCGGCCGGCCGCACTTGCGCATAAATCTCGCGGCGCCCTGCGAATAAAATGATCCCAAAGTAAATTAGCATTTTTCTCGAAACAAGTTTATCCCGGCCCGAGCGGCGCGCATTTTAAATAATAGCGGCACTCTATCGACGCGACTTTTACGGATCCGCTCCGTATCGCGCGTTCGTGTCTGGGAGCCATTCGTCGCGCGTGTATGCGAGCGTGTATCGGTCGCGGAGGCTCGCGCGCGCGCGGACGACACGGCGGCAAAACCGCGCCGTTCGCTATAAATAACGATTACTTTGGCGCGAGATGGTCGAACGAGATCGGTCTTGGCTAACGCGCCCGAGCGATATATATCTTCGTTTGAAAGAGATTGGAATGAAGGAGGTCAGAGCCCACGTGTTTCCGCGACTCGCGCGACTTATCGCATACCGCCGCGTTATAATATATTAGTAATCCCAGATTTGCGGAATTTCATTTGCGATACTTTGCGCGCGATATTTATCGCCTATCCGGGCGTTCGGCCGCTCGTTTTTCATTAACCCGCGCCGTGAATCATCGCGTTCATTATCGAGCGACGTGACTCGAATTCGCAGTAATTGAACGTCGTACGCCGATTCGCCGCGGGTCCGCGTCACCGAATCGCGCCGATTCGCCGACGCGCCCCGGGTGGCGCAACTGTACTCGGGGCCGCGCGCGGAATGGCAAACGGCGAAATTCCTGCGCGGCGATCCGCGGAACCGTAACGCAAACGTCATTTCCAACGCAGACGCGCGTCGCGCACGTGACGCGCAATCAATTAAATCGACTTTTCCCGGGAACCCAGCGAACGGTCCCGATACCGTCACGCCGCGTATAATCATTTCTGGCGAGGCACTGCGACGTGCAGCAATTCGCGCCTAGTAACCGAAAATGTCTGACATCATCGTCATCGCGTGGGTTATTCCAGGAGCTAGGCGCCGGATTGACGCTTACATGCGTATCACGCGCATCGTTAGAACGTCCACTCGAATCCGTGAGCGGGACACGTGGTTCGCGAGACTTTACCGTCGCCGCGTTCGGCGGCAGGGTTTGCTCGGACAATGTTGCGGAGATTCGATTGTGACATTGGGAGGTGGTACATTCGGAGAAATGTTCAGGTTGAGGCAAACCTTAAGCATTCGACGAAGTAAAAGGCTGGGGAGAAGAAACTTTTTCTTAAGATCAAAAGGCTGCAATTTTGATCGTAGGTGAAGAAGTTGAGAGAAATTTCGGGTATCTACTGAAGATTCCAAAAATTTCTGTAATGGGTTTCGGCAATCAAGGGAGTTAACCTCTTCTGCGGTGGCGCCTTCTTTTAAGACAGTTAACTCAAATACCGTAGCAATAAAAGCCTAAGACCTAAATGTAATAAGTCGTACAAAAATGAGACGGTCCCCTAAGGGTTAAGTGCGTTTAATGAGAATCTAATGAGTTTGACCATTACACCTTTACTCAATTCGATGCATGATAGGCACATTTCTGATGTTTCAGTATGATTGATATTCTTTATGCTGTAGAATCTATCGTTTGTGTCGAATTAACTATATATCAATTGAATGATTCCAATAGTCATGACCATTACAGCACACATTTCTATCGTTGCAAATGATATGTTAGCTCTTATCTGGGTTTACCAACTGAATGCACGTTAAACCGTTGAAGGTACGTTTAGAAATTTCAGTGCTTCTGTGAAGTTTCCGATATCATACTGTTACCATCCTACTGCGAGATCAGAGATGTTGTTACAACAGCTTACAACTTACAGCAGAACTTACAAACTTACAACAGAGGATGTCAAAAGAAGACAACGACGTGGCAACCATTGGTATAGCCCCACTCTAATGCCAGATTCTCTTTTCCATTAGGGATTCCACCTAAAATTCTATGACGGTTTCAGTGCTCTGCATCCTGTTTTTACATCTTACTGTCATTTGAAGTTCTTCAAACTGCTAAATATGTAAAACAAAGCTGGAAATCCCTGGTAAACAGTAAACACTTTTTCAAATGGTCTATTTTGAACTGAGAGCAGTCTTCTCTCCAAATTGCAAAGATTTCGATCATTGCACTGCTACACAGAACTACACCTGTCTCAAATCAAATTTTAATAGCAGCAATTTACTATTTCCAATTTGCTCCTTAAAACTGAAGAAGGAAGAAGACCATTCAAAAATATTACAGAAGTCACTGCTTATCTCCCATATTTTATTTTTTGCATCTGCCATTTTCTATTTATCCAGATGTCCACAACATAGACGCTGATAACGCAACTGTCCTTCACCGACAATATGCGTCTTCGAACGGAAAACCCTCGCGGATGATTCAGGGAAGCGCTCAATTGATGAATCCGCGCCGCGCGAGCCATTACGATGATCGACGAGCCTTATGCTTTCATCGCAGAGAAAAATGGGGCGGCGTTACAACGGACGCGCCAGACAGATTTAAATATGATATGCAGAACGCTGAAAAGACTGTCACGGCCTGAAAGGAGCGCCGCGCTGAAAGTCAAAGAAAACTGTCTCGCTCGTCTTTCATCGCGTTTCGACGCTCGCGTGCGAATAGAACGTCGGCCGCGCGTGCGTGAGATGAAAAACGCGTGGCGCTTTCCTTGTTTGCCTCTCCGTATTCCGGTGGAGCGGGTTTGATGAAAGGGAACGTTGGAATTGGAGCACCGACGGCGGGGATGTAAGGACAAACAGGCGAACCATTAATTCGCGTTACAGGAGATGAAATCGGGGAAAATATTGGGAGTGGGATTAGCAGCGGTGATGGAAGCGTGAGCAATCGGCGGATTGATTGGTAAAACAGTGTCGACAAATAATTCGACTATCAAGTAATGTGATCAGTATAGGATGAAGCCTGTAATATTCCGGCACCAATATTGTCCCGGCGCTAACGTTTGCGTTTGACAGTTCACAGTTCGGACCGGGGATGTGGCGCATTAGCATGAATACATAAGCATAATGCGCGCCGACAATTATCGGCAACTTTGACGAATTAAGGTTTTCGGCCCGGCTGATTGCGGGTTGCTGACGGGTAATTGTTTTGGGATCAGTGAGTTTGGGGTTGTCTCGTTTGGAGGAGAGTTAGCTGAGGTTTCGTTGCAGATGATTTTGTAAGAGAGTTTTCCTAGAGTGTTTTCGGGACGTTTCCAAGCTGAAGCAGAATGTAAGTGATGTCTGTATTAACTTTAACAATAGACTGGATGACAGACTGCCTCGAGACTTTTAATTTTCTCCAAAGCCTTTATGAACTACTTTTCAATGCTGAACTGCTTCATTTCTATTTCTTCTTTTAACTTCTGACTGGGGACTTCGTTCCAAGGGTATTCCACGTCTATGAGGCGAAAAATCAACCATCTTTCAACCTGTTATTAGAGACTGAAAAGGGAGTGGAAAGAGGTTTGAAAGAGCATGTTCTTCCTAGGATGAAACGTGACATATTCTTGAGGCTGAAAGGAGGGAGAGATACAATCTAAAGTGATGTTGAAATTCAACCTCCCTTCATCCTTTTCGATTTCATCAGATTCTTCTTTCTACCTCCACTCGTCTTCTAGGTTGAAAGAAGAACTAAGTACCGAAGGATTTGAATAACATAACCGGAAGTTTAGAGAAGAATGAACTAAGGATATCGATGAGGATGTATATGTATCGAAGTGATTGCTCTAACTTTATAAGACATGTCAACTTGAAGAAGCTCTAACAAGCTCGAAATAAACCTCTAAGATGCTGACAAGACTCATAAGAGGCTGAAAATGCTACCCAGCAATCACAAAATTCCTGAACCCTTCAATCACCCACCATTCATTCCAAACCCTCAACCTCCTCCACTTTCCATCTTAACCCTCGCTCGTCAATATTAACTCACCCGCTCCCGGGGGCGCCACGTGTCAACATCTCCCACGCGCCGTCTCGGCGGAATCGCGTCTAATTCCGCGGCGGCGCGCACGATATCGTGTCCCCACATCCGGCGGTGATATGTTTGATATTGCGGAGCGGGCGCGCGTCGCCCGGTCCTCTGTCAAATTACTGGGTCGGAAGTGTCCGCATGAAGGCGGCGCTTGTGTCGATTGTGCCGCGGCGCCGCGTCAAACGGCTCTTAGCTCGGATGCACTGTAGACTCGCGAGCAGCGCTCACAGGCACCACGTCAAACAGCAATCAGCGCGAGCAAACACGTCGCGTAAATATGTCGCATCTCCTGCGGGGCATTTGCTGGTTTGCGCGGCAGACGCGCGCAGACGGCGGCCCGGGCGAAATAAGATTGCCGGGCAAATTAAATCTGAAATACGGCGCGCGCGGCATTGTAAAGTCGCGCGCGGTCAATTAACGGCGCCACGACGGAAGCGTAAATTCGGTTGTTGATGGCGCGAGTCGGGTTGACTAATTGGACGGGGCGCGCGGCGAAAAATCCGTCCGCGGATACGGACGGTGCGCGGCCAACGGTACAGTTATGGAGTAAGTTATACGGTGATACAGTTAGGCCTGGGGAAAAATGCGAAGGGGTACCGTTAGGTAGGAAGGTGTGCGGAAGGAAGGGGAGGATTTGGTGGAGGAAGATGATTGTGGGATTAAGGAGAGATCTGGTGATATGGAGAGGAAAAGGGAAATCGGCTGAGAAAAATCGTCGGAATTAAAACAACTGGAGATAGAGTTGTAAAATGTTAGTTTTAACACTAATTTGAGGTAGAAAATGGATTTTGGGGTAGAATTTACTCCAATTTTGAGTTGTTGTAACTTCTGTTTGGAGGTGGTTTAACTTTTGAATGGAGTTACGAGTAGCAGAGTATTACCTCTTTTAGATAAGCTGTTCGGATGCGCTCTAAAAATGGAGATAAGTAAACAAACTTATGAATATGAATCTAACGCTGTAACGACATCTACGAAGGAATGGAATATTCAGTTCGAGTGGTGAAACATCTGTTGGTACAAGAAATTAGTGTATCTGACTTAGATAAATAAATGTTTCTAATAAGATGTTAAACAATGAAACGAGATATGTGTTTAGCATTGTTCTATTCATATTTAGAGAGTCTCAAATAAATTGAAGAAATTAAATATATGTATGAATGAAGATGTATCTGATTGGTTTTTACTTTACAAACCGTGGATTATAAGGGATAGATTGTAAAGCAAGAACTTGACTGTAGTTTGTCATTACATTACTCTGGATGCAAAAGCCCTGTCTGTTCTTCTAGGGAGCCAATCAACAATGAACTTGTACAATGGACAACCGATCAATAACATGGTTCTATTATAGACAATCTATCCACAACATGGTCCCATTCTAGACAATCAATCAACAACGTGTTCTATAATTGAACTTCACTCATGATTAGTTGTTTACTGATCAGCCTATATAGACGTTTAAGCTTCCAAACCAGACCATTCAAAAGAAATCCAGTCTGACCAAAATTATCTCTACCTGCACCCGTTTTCATCAACACAAAAGTCTTTTGAAATGTCAGAAATGTTTCAGATTTTACAATTCTTATTAATCCTTCTTAAAACATTCTTGTTTCCTGAAATAGTTGCATAGTTGCAATTTTCAGTGCAGTTGGTAATCCCTCCTTTTTCATAATTGCCGGCTGACAAACCGCCTGTGATGAATAATAGGCGAGCCAGGTACAGGCAATAATTGTTGCGGTACACGCAGGATTTTGACGTAACAAGGATTCTGGACAGTACACGGGTACAGTCATTCATACATATGCAGTTATAAACGCACAAGACCGTGCGGATTTAACCGGGAGACAGTGAAAAATTGGTTACAGTGAACTACTCGTGGAGAGTACTCGTAGACTTTTTTTGGTCCATAACTAACGACACGGCACGAGAAGTGGCGACTATATAAAGTCTTTCTTATAAGGATAATGCGGCGCACGCTCCAGATAGCACGCAAAAACTCGCGTTCGGAATGTTTATCATTTTATCGGGCTTTTGATTTCTAATGCGAGCCGTAACAGGTTCAGAGGCAATTGAGGTATCTCAATTTGCATAACATTCGCCCGAAATCGCTGTTGCGTTGATTCGTTCTCAGGAGACATAAAGGTCTAAGACGTAAAGGCAGATATCTGCGTTGAATTATGAACGATCCGTCGCGAGGAGCTCGAAATTGATAACCGGGTTTAGGAAATCCCTCGCACTCGACGCAGTCGAGTTACGAACGTGCGTTGTCGCGATAAAATTAGCGCATTTTACAGGCGTTGTAAGACGGAATAACGTAGATTCGCATAAATCCGGCTCGAAGGACCTTCTTGCCTCGCGCTGTTTTGCTGGAATTAAGTTTAGTTTGTCTAAATACTTCGGATTAGGAGAATTTGCTTGGGAATGTTGATTGAGCGATTTCGTGCAAGTGTATAGGCTTTATACGTAATTTTAAATGTGAACGTGGCGACATCTAGATGATGAACAAAATGGACAGCTACTCATATTGCCAAATTACTGGGTGTTTTTCTACCTAATTTTAAATTCGTACCTTCATTTTTCAATAGCTCTTTCATTTTTATTATTATTTATCATTTTAACAAATATACCAAACCAAAGTTTCAAACGGTTTACTGCACTGTTCAGTACTTTTTTAAGTAGAAGTTGCAATTATTCAACAATTATTTTTCTTCGCAACGATTTTTTGCCGTTTCCCGCATTGCAACCGATGATCAACAAATCTTCGTAATGATTATGATTATCACAATCGTTAAAAAAACGGACTTAAGTGCGTGTCCCAAACCTTTTCCCGATCCAAATCCGCAAATTACAACCAGCATCCCAAGGGCCCCAGTTTCTCACAATTACGCTCGCTTTTCTCGGACGTTTTCATGTGAGAAAGTGGCATTTTTACTCGCCGTCCGTCGTGCGTGCGTCAAATGGCACTGCTCCCGACGGAAAAAGTGCGCCGTTTCTCGCGTCCTGATCGCCGCAATTAGCCGAGCTTTCGACCGATTTCGCACCCATAACGCGAGACAATCGGCGAAAATTTCTCAAAGCGAAAAGCTTTTGTCGTCGCCGGGATAATAAATCGGCGCGTGTAGCGCTCGAGCAATGGGATTAATCGTCAGAAAGCGATTAAAAGGCTTTGAGTCTTTCGCTTTCTAGCCGCTCCTTTTCAGCGGCGCTCTGAAACTGGCAGAATCTATGTTTAGATTGCCGGGCAAGTTCATCGCGTTTTTTCAATCGCGCGACGGAAGCTAGCGAGCGGAATAAGAGACCAGTTTCGGCTGCTGTCGTCTTTTATACGGGCCTTTCTGCCTCGAAAACAGAAATAAGTAACGGCATTTCCGGCTCGGTGCAGCCGCGGCGCAGTTCCCTTTATGCGACCACTTCCTTTCATATATCACCGTTTCGGCGATATTTTTGTTTAATACTATTTTCTCGCTTTAATTTCGCCATTGTTCCGGCGCTTTGTGCGCCCGGATCGATTTAATGGGGCCAACGGGGTTTCGGATCGATTGTCCGCGACCAATCAAGTCCGCGCGCGCCCGAAAAAAGGGGGCACTAATTGTCCCGGCCTAATACACTCGGGTTTCCCCCCGCAGGAAAACGCGAGACAAAAAGCCGATTATACACGAGACGCCGTGAATTATAACAGGCGCTGCGCGTTCCGGCACTTTTTGCATATTCATTCCGAGTCACGCTGGATGTATCCGCGCTGAAATAACGCGGATATACACTGTGAAAAATAATCGGTATGTTTCTGTGAATCGTGATACATGATTAGTGACATAAAATATAACATTCGCGTCGTGTCGTGACCCATTATGTAAAGAGTTATTGCTACTTTTAAACTTTTCTCATTTGGTATGGTAAATTTTCATAAGTTCTCAAGTATCATTTACTGTAAATAATTAAGCGAGACGTGTCAACATAAATGCCATAAATATACACATATTGTCATATATTCCAATTATATTGGTATTTATGTCGTATATGTGTTGGCATATATGTACACTCATAAAAATCTTCAGGTTATATTGAAAAGTCTGTAATTTTGTGAAAATCCGTTTATCTTAATACAACTTAATTTTATGTTGAAAGGATTTATTTTAAGCAGAATAGATATAGTTTTGTATTATATCTATTCTTTTTATTATGAAAGAATTTAGTTTTGTCGATATATTGAACGGAAAATCCTTTCATTATGAAACTATTCCTTTCATGATGAAAAAATTGTTTTAAGAGTGTAACATTTATAGTATATCAGGCATGAATTTGATGTATATTCAAATATAAATGTATACGCCATATATATTAATTTCTTTCAGACTACTTTTTTTATATTTCATGCCAGGGGGCGCAACGGTATGCAAAAGTATCTCGTCGTCATTAAAACGAATTATAATCACGAAAGTGTTATTTTAACGTGGATTGAAGCTGTACAACATCGCAGCAGTCCTTTCACAAACTCGCCCGTAAGCTCGACAAACAATGAAATTGCACATCGCATGGTTTTCGTACGGTTGAAGACCGCGTCGACCATGGTAGAGTGACCACACGCGAGAATTAGAACGCGTAACATTTTAATAAACGTAATTACTTATTCACCGAGGCTCTGCCTTGAGTAAACTTTCGTTAACGCATGTAACGAACGTATAGCCAAATAATTATATGCGGCCGGGGTCCAATTAATACCGCTCACTGACAGTCGTTTGTGCTTATCGCGGCCGTAATTTGCCGCCCGCAAAATCGCAATCTGCGACTTCAATCAGCGAGCGTTTTTCGTCGTTTCTGCTTAATTTTCAACCCGGCGAATGGCTTTTCCGCGCAACGTAATGCCCCGACTTTTTCCTCGTTTGGAGGCAGCGTGTGGAACAGCGAAATCGAACACATAAAGATACGGCGCGCAGCTTTTTCTTCGCTGCAAAATGCGTCTTGGAGAAACAAACAATTCGGGATTCTGTTGGCGTCAGTTGGAAAAAGGAAACGTCGCAGCGGTGTGAAACAAGTGGAAACATTTAATTTGACAATTTTTCAGATTTTTCATATTTACACTTGTTATGCATGTCGGTTGTCCTCTCATTTGTAATTAGAATATGAATAAATGTAATACATATTTATTTATTACTTATTTATTTATATAAAAATATTGAATAATATATGCTCGATAATATATAATAATATATGTTCAATAATATATGCCGGGATTTCAGTAATATTTCATAAAACATTTTTCGCAGTGTAGAAAATTTATTTAACCCGAATAAATTTTCTTCGCAGTGAGTAAACAACGATAACTTTTCAAGCTTTTCCTGTGTCTCGAGAAAAAGTTGCAGCGTTCTGAACCCTTTCGGTCTTAGTATTTGTATGAGACATTCTTCAGAATTTTAAACAGGTACTTCGCAACTGTTTTAATTTTATGTTACCCATGATAGATCTAGCTTGGAACATTGGTGTATGCACATTTTGATTTGACGATCCTGCCAGGATGTTTGCATTTTTCTCTGGTCGAAAATGAAAAAGTCCCCAACTCAAACAGCCACTCATCGATCGGCGAAATTCTTTCGAAATTCGTTTCACACAAGTGAAACGACGCAAAAACAGCGAAAACGATTGCACCAACGCAATTCGGCTGACGGATATTTCGCTCATACGAAAAATGCTGTACCTCTCATTCTTATCAATCGCGCGGGGCAACTTCATTTCCCGCAAACGAGGTCGCTGTTTGGCTTGTAATATCGGAATCTCGTGACGAAACGTCTGCCGGAGCGACATTGAAATACTACGGCTGAAGGTGACATCATAAAACGTCGGCGTTCTTCCATTTTTACGGCGCTTCGTGATGTCATTCGCCGGGGCTTTACGTGGCGACATAACAACGCGAGCTCACGAAACGTTCGCGCCCATACATCCACATTTCTTATCTGCAAAATAGCCTTAGGATGGACACCGGGCGCCATTAACCTCGTTTCGATTGTGCATTAATGGCGCGTTTTATAAACTAACTTCGTTTGTGGATTCTAGAGTCGTCGTGAAAGGAGCTCATCAGCTCGACTGACAAACAGTTATATCATTAACTTTGTTGCCCGGGCAAACAAAACGGCGCCTAATGAAGACACGCGAAAAATGATGCTCTCTGAAACTCGGAGCTAATGAAATAAAAAGCGGCGCTGATTCGTCGGAATTAATGTTAATTGAAAAAGTATCGGGCGCCGTGATTTTCCGCGCTCAACTCGGACGCAGTTTTCAGAAGTATAAACACGAACGAAACGGGCGCAATTAAAACGAAACCTGGATAATTAATTCGATCGCCACTGCGAATCGGGGTTATCATAAAAAGCGCGTTTCCATAATCCGTCCTTTAATCATCGGCGAACGATATCGGCGGTACGATCGATCGCATCGCCGTCCGGCCCTTTATGCGTTGCGATGTCTTTGTTTGCGTTGAGTATCGTTGAGGCAATTAATTAAAATGTTTACAAAAAGCGCTAATTAGCGAGCCAATGCGAACAATCGAATTAGTCGAGCGATTGTTAACGGGAAAAACGCGACGAGTCGTGCCTCGGCTTGTTTCCTCGGAATTTTGTATTTCTCCGTGAAAAACGCGTCGCGCTTTGACGGAAAAAGAACAAGTTTTAAGTATATTCATTATTGCGCGCGAACGACAAACTTGCGCGAGAAAAATAGCGAAATCGACGGACCTCACGTTCGCGATACGTCATTAGTACTTTACGTACTGTTATTTCTTTGATGCGCATACTTTTTCGCGGCGCACCGGGTATTAGTTAACTCAAACGACCCGCCAAATGACTGCCCGCACAAAAGCGAATTCAGCCAGTTCGACGGCGAACTGCTCATAATAGCGCGCTTACGGCCGCAGCGGCGTTTAAAAAATTCGTCGCAACTTCGGAACATCGCGACGATTTGTTCGCGAAAATCTTTCGACGCCAACTTTCGGCCGTAAAAAATGAACTTCCCTAGCCGAACAATGCCACTTCTGGAACGCGCCGTGCAACTTTCTTCGCCCTTTGACTTTCCCCGTAAAATCGTCGCCGCAACGAACCGCTTTTTCGCTGATTCATCGTCGAAACGACCGAGCCATTATTCGCGATACACTCACCGGGAGAAATTGTAATGTTGGCTGTACGTTGCCAATATGGAGGAATGTATATAAACTGCGTGAAAGTGTTGGTATAAAAGTGCTATTTTAGGATGTTGACGGTATTATGTTAGATATGGTTTGATGGAAACTTGTACTTGTCGTTTTTACATTAGACGATATGGTGGAGAAGTATTTTAACCATTATTCACCCAACTGGGTAGATTTTACCTAAGAATTGACCTCTGGTGGTAAGGACGTAATGTCAATACAAACGTAGTGAGATTTGTATACGCATCAAATTAACTTTGCATTAGATATTCGTGGATATATTTCTTATATAACAAGCATAAACAGTAGAAAAAAAACCTTTTGATATTTTTTTACTAATGGGAAAAGGCACTTTTCAATCGAGAATATCACACTTCTTGATTCAGACATCTATATATGACAAGATCGTTTATTTCAAATTCTACAATAATAACAGTTAACACAGAACTTTTTTCATACAAATACAAAGAGTAGCATTTTCTGATGACCGTCGAAATGTAATATTGACCCTCAAATTAATAAAAATTTAAAAGCCTTAAAAATTTATCGGAGTAAAGGACATGTAACTTCAGGAAGTTGTTATCTTAAAACAATTCTACATTTTCTCTGCATTCTCTACACAAGCCTTGCTTTAGTGATACAGTGAAATGTTTATTCAGGTTGATATAACATATTTTCTGATTCTCCTTTGCTATCTCTGCTATATACCTGTTCGATTATGTCTCCTTTAAGACACAGATAGATCAATAACCTTCATTGAGTTCTAGAACACATTCACCCTAATCTTCAATCTATAAAAACAAGTGACTCATTTTGAAACATGATGGCAAAGTATCCCAAAACAAAACATTTGTATTAAGAAAAAAACATAAGGCGTTTCAGTGTTTTCCCAAATTAAGACATCAAAAAACATCTTATAGACTAGTGCACACATTAAGTCTGCTCTGATAACACAACATATTCCATCAGAAATACTTCAGGCAGGTTCCAAAAAATTTCTTTTTTTTTATATTCCAGGAATATTTTTCCTCTACAGTATTTTGGAATATTCCTGCGGCATTTAAATTATTGCAATAAATATTCTGGGTATATTGCAGTATTAAAATGTGCTATTAAGGCTAGCTAGAAATGAATAGAAATTAATTGAGAATGAAACTATGAATTTCTTCGTGGAAAGATTTCGAATTGATATTTTCATTCTCGATTACACTCTATTCTATTCTGCTTCAGTGATGTGTCGATGTTTTTAATGCCAAATTTTGAATTCTTGAAAATGAATTCGTGTTTGCTAAATTCCTCAAACTGCATTCATCAAACAGATATGAATTCATTACTAAACATTTCAATTCCAATCAAATAAATATTTTAAATTTCATGGTAATGAGGAATAATCAAAAAATATTTTAAATTTCTTGACTGCGAAAAAAGTATGATGAAAAATTACCATATTCGACATGCTCTACCTTGTATTCACATATTTACTGAGTTGTCGACAAACAATAACATACTTATCACAATAAGCTTTACGGACCATAGATAATTATATAAAACAGTATAGTAAAAGTTGCTCGTGCCTATTCGCAACACTAGAGTTGTATCCGACAGTCATTATGATGAAGTTCAATAGGGGGCACTAGGGAGACGATACCTGCTTGTTCGAGTTAAGCAATAATGGAAGCGAACAGTACCTGCATGGGTGACCGTTTATAAAACATAAATTTAGAATATGAAGCATTTTTTTCGAAGTTCAATGTAAACTACTCTACAGTATAGTAATTTTTATCGTATAATGTCTCTCCGCCGTTTCTGTATAGTACAGTAATTTCTCACTGAATTAAAGTTAAATGTGGCATTAACTGGACTGCTTTGGCATTCAAAGTAGTTTAAAAACAAGGCAAATAATCAATTCTTTTCTATTCACTTCTATAAAAATTTTTTGCAGGCTAGCACACTGAACTTGTACCTTTTCGGAACACCAGCACTTACCACTGCATCCTCGCAATCCCAACCAGCCTCATTTTTCCCGTGCCCATCGGCCGTTCCCGCTGGAATGTTAAAGCGATCGTTATTAATAGCGCGACTTAATTAATTGTGCGAAAGTGGATGCGTCTGGAATGCGCCGCCGTTCGGATTGTTTCGACGCGTCAAAGTGTTCGGGCTACGTGGGCCGACTACATTTCAATAAAGGCCCGATTGATGTGGTAATCATCGGGCCGTGCTGGCACGTATACAAAAAACCAAAAAAAGTCCCCCCAAAGGGGCCCGCGGTACAAAGTATCCACCAGACCTTCCGCTCTCGTTATTGCCGAGGATCACGTTAATCCAGATTAATTTAAATTCGCAATCCCGCCGGTGGGTGTGAGTTTTGGGCCGGAATTCCAGCGGGGCCTGATGGTTGAGGTAGCCGGGGTGGCGCGGCGATCGGCGACCTTGCAGGGGCCTTCGGCTGCTAAAGATCGCCGGGGAATCGTAGGTGATTATGGAAGCCCGGCATCCTCGAGACATCAGAGGAGCCGCCGCGCGCGATGACGGAGCGGTCTGCGCGAAATAATCACCCGTCCGTGCGTTCCTCCGTCTCTTCGTTTCGCGATATGGAACACGGCTGTATACATACAAGGCGATCGATTAATCACCGAGGGCAGCGTCGAATGCCACCGGGATAAAAGGTGTCCCATCTGTTGTCGACGCGCCGATCTTGTCACCTCTTTTTCTTGCTTCTTATCCGGCGAGTTGACCTTCGACTCGCATGATAAGGCAGAACGCGGCGCCTTTTTCACGCCCCGGGCCCGGTTGCCTTTAACGACGATGATGCCGACGATATTTGACGTCGCCCTGTCGTTATTTAACGAGCTTTCGCGCGCGATAATTGTTATGCGCCGGCCCTTTTTCCCCGGGAAAGCGATCGGGATGAAGAGCTCGGACGTCCAATTAGCCGATGACAAGTAACGATCCCTTCGCGCTGTTCGCGGGCCCGAAAAGGCCCGGGAATTATTGAATAAGCGTTGTTTGCCGTGAACGTTTAACAACAGTAATCAGCGCGTCGGAGGTAACGGATACATTCCGTTGTTGCGCGTACGTAACCGAATGATAATGACAGTTTAATGGCATGTAGAACAAAGCGCTCACTGCGCCCGCGATGGCTATAATTTGGACGCGCTGGTTATTAAAATGCAAATTACTGTGATCAGCGGGCCCGCGATCTTATTTGCCGTGGCTGTCAGTGCGGCGCAGGCCGATACGATGGCTCGAATTATTTTAATATTAAGTCAGCCTATCGCACGACATGCGCGGGTATTGTAATTATTAAGGGGATACGTGAGGTTGATTAGGGCCTGAGGCTGCTATCCGAAAATCGGGGTTTCGGACAATTCATACAGAACAGTGGATAGGTAATATCCTAACACTGCAAAAAAAGTGCTGTAAAATTCAATATAGATACTTGACACCGGTTGCAAGCATGTATACTTGAATTTTCACCCTAGAAGTGCAGACTGGGGTTAAATTGATCCTAGAGAAAGAGAGAGTAAAATGGTGTTTAGATAAGACAGAGATACAAAAAATAAGTATGTGCTTCTAGGCTTAATTTGAAATTACAGTTCGACTGTATCTAAGTTACAGTATGTGATGTAAATGTCACAGAGGTAGTTATAACCTCAAATCAGATTCCATTTAATTATTAAAATGCCAAAACTAATGTAGTATATCTGCGGAACGCCGTTTGAGGTTATAATCCACGCCAACAAACTTTTTGATATGTCACATTGATGATGACATATGCCGTATGCTTTCAAATATTGAAGACATATATGTTGGAATATATAGGTCATGTAAATACATGTACGGTTGTCAGACATGGCCCATAATAACGACTTTTTTCCTGATTACATTGTAGCCAAATGTCGAAATACTGTAAAAGTATTGTATTGTTCCAGCAAATAGATGATTGGACATTATGAAGGCAACCATACAGATTTTACTACCAATAGTACCATGGAAGAAGGAAAACATTGGATCAGTTTATCTTGGAAAAGTCAGCAATATGTAAACAGAAGTACTGAAAAGAAGAATGATCATTTGTTTTCATCTTCCTTCTTTGATAAAGTCTGTATACTGCTGCCTTTTAAGAATTTAACTAGGTTTTCCAAGTTGATCCAATGCTTTATCTTTCTCCGTACGCACGGGAAAAAATATAGCTCACTGGTTGATTCAGAGCACATCACTGAGTGATGAGAAGGCATTACTGAATGATTCGAAGTAAGATAGTAAATCGAAAATTACTAAAAATATAAAACAGCATAGCTTTTTCGCATGAAGGAGCCATTAGTTTCATCTCTCTTCAACCTAGGTTTTCACATATTTCTGTCTACCTCTACATCCCCAAGTGATACGCTGGTCATTAAGCAGCTAGATCATTTTTCCTATGTATAATACTGATAAAATGTTGCAATATCATACCGAAGGTGTTTCAACCCATAAATCATTGATCCACAACAAAACTAATAAATAGTAAGCCATAAACGTTGCACTCTTACAATATCACATTCCACACTGACTCGACCAATCTAAACTGAATATAGACGTCTCAGTGTCACCAAAAGATGTCGATTCAAATTGCACAACATCGTTTTCCCTAAGACCCAACCAAAGATCCCTGCCTTTGTATCAGGTTACAGATGTTCCCTGGTTGCCCACATAATACATTCCTAGTTCTCCAAGTGACTTAGCCACCAGACGATCTCAATATCTATTGGTTCATCACCAGGTGGATTACCACCAGATAATATGATTAACCAATAAATAGAAGAGATCTTTCCAGCCCCATCGTTCTATATACCGTCCTCCAAAATTGAATAATAACTTCGTCACCTGTTGACGTCCAAGTCTCATAACCGCGGCAAAGTAGCCTCTCTCCAACTCCAGGCTCGCATCAAGATAAACAGTATCGGTGCGGAATTGACGTAGCCGCGAGGGACGATCAGTCAGGTGGATCACACGGCAACGTCTTGTTCCGAGCTTTTTGATGAGCGCAGCTCCGCACTTCATTTCCCGCGTATTTCTTCTCGGACTCCTGACTCCCCGGTTTGTTCGCGGATGTAGCCATAAACGAAGAGTAATTGCCAAGTGGCGTTCGCTGCCCCATCGATTGCCCTTCGGCGAATCACAGCCGAGATTTACGTCGGAGGATGCCTCGCCTAATGGGAACAACCAAAGGGCACCCGCGGAACTTCTTTCCCGCGCGGTTATTAATTGTTTTCGCGCGCGCGACTCCCTCCAGGAACAATGATACATTCAGCGAATCAGCGCTGAGATATGCGCCGGAACGCAGCCACATTACGGTTTATTGGGCGAATTTATCACCGCGCGATCGTCGATGGAAATTATTGTTCGAAGCCGGCTGATAGATGGCGCTGCGGCTTGTTGCTCGTTTGCGCGGGCTTTTGTGCGGGTAGGTGGCGCTGGTGGCGGCGACATTCGGGAATTGGTCAGCGATTAACGTCGTTCGACGTCGGAAAAGACGCGTCGGTCGGGTAACCTTAGTCAATTCAGCGGATCGATATTACGAACGGAAGTTACTCGTGACAAGCATTATGGCGAGGGAGTACAGGTGGGCGATACCAGAGGTACCCTCTCTAACAAGGCTTCGGATATCGGATATCTTGTCCAAGTTTCCGTAAAGCCGTTCTGTCGATAAGGAGCAACGGGTTTCCCGCTGTCAGCGTGATAACTTTGAAAGAATTTCACTCAACGGTCATAAACTCCAATTACGATTCTATTTGGTCGCTGCGTTGAAACTTGCGAAACAAAACTATAGGTATAATCGGATTTGGGCGTCCATTTTCGGTTATTTAATTTGGAGTTTAGGACATCGGACGGTACTTGTACTGGCAAGTGTTTGACTGTTCAAGGGGATTTGACGATTTTAATTAAGGCGAAAATCAATGACTAATTATGGAAGTCGCGGGAAAATCGATACTCACCGAATTTCGTAGCATCAAAGTAACTATTATGACAAGCGAATATTGCGATTGTTAAGACGCTACTTGAAATATAAGCTTTGTTATACGTCGCGGCAATCTCTTATTACTGGATGGCGCTAATAATATTACTTCACCTGCTAAATTTAATTAAGGCTGTTGCAACGTTACGTCGAGGGCGAATTTCGCGCGCAAATTTGATTTACGCACGAAAGGCGGAAACGAATTTTTTTCGAATTTCACGGGATTTCCGAGTGGAAGTTTTGGTCTGTGGATGTTTCGATCCGCAATTACGGTGGAAAAATCCATCACTCGTTTCTCAGCTGCGAAGTTGTGTGTTTGTTTCAAAAACGGCACCATCTCTATATTGGTTTGCGTGTTTTGCAAATCGACACCAGTTAAGAATACTTACGAAAGTATCCGAACTGAGCGAACGAGTTAACCGGCGCTGCCAGTCGTAAACGTGTATCATTAACCTCTGCAGGCCGCGTGAGTTACTACTAACTCTTCATTTGCTCGTTTTACAGTTCTTTTATTAATACCGAAAGACACTTCCACAATTTTAGCACTGTCTTATAATTAAGTGAAAAAAACGTTTTCGCGTACGCAACGACTCATTTCGGATTCCGCCACGAGAAAATGGAATACCACGTAATTGGGCACTTAAAATGATATAAAACACGGCAATCGTTAGTTACTTAATCGCTTATTTCCAACTAGACCTTATCGGTAGGCTAAAAACTTCTAATTTCTGTCTAACTTTGACAGAAATAGTCTAAAATAAACATATAAAATTGGAATTGTTGTACTAAACATAACCCAGTATTGAAAACATAAGACTGTCAGCTGCACTTTGTATTTATATTGATATATAACAAGTTATGCTGAACATTTTTACCCACGGTAAAAATGATCAATATTTATAAATGAGACTAAAATAAAAAGTTGATTTAACAAATTTGATAAAATACATCATCTGGAGTAGAAAAAAAGGTTTATTGTACATTTTTATTATATGATTTTGTACATTTTTATTATATAACAGGAACACGTAAGTGATTTAATCACTGTAACCTAGCAGCCGAATTCAAATTAAGAAGTAATTGTAAACTAATTGTAAAATGAGCTATCGAATATGGATAGAAATATTCCAATTGTATCAAAATTAACTATATGGCAACCAATGAGAAATCAGTATTTTTTCAACAACTAACTGGAAGTACCCTTTCAAAAAAAGATCACGAGCCATAATGTTTCCGACCTCATGCCATACCTTTGCCATTCCACTGCCATACTGTTGCCTGACTCGTAGTCTGGCATCAGTATGGCAACAGAATAGCTCGCGATCATGATCCAGACTTCCATTTTTCTGCGCGGATAACTCTATCAAACTGTAAATCCAAATTGCGGCAGAATCGAACGGAATAATTCCAATGTGATACAATTTATTTCAATATACTGCCATTTTGATTATAATTTAGTACAATTACTTCCAGTTATTGTTTTCAAAATGCTAATTTCCCATTGGTTGCCATTTATTTGATACAATTTATACATTTTTATCCAAATTTGTCTTGTGTCCATTTTACAATTAGAATAGATTATTTTATTTGAATTTTGATCCAAATGAAATAAGCTTAAAAACTGCAAAAAATCATTTTTGATTTTTCTTATAAATAATGTCCATGGTGGCATTTTGCGATTGGAAATTGGCCAAATTATAACCTAAAAAGGGGAAATTTATTTAATCAATTTTTGACAGATATCGTATTTATTTTCAATATAAAACATTTATGAAAACACCAATTATCACATAAAATGCGATATATGACTGCATATACTCAATATAAATAATTAATTTAACTCCACGTTTTTCCCCGCGAACGTGATCATTTTTACTCCTCAACTTGAACATTTAATTAACAAAATATTTCACCTTATTCTACCAAAATTTAATATATCATAATTTCTCATAAGTATCACATATCATAAGTTATACCAATTTTGTCCAAATTTTGTCCAAATACATCCCGATTTCTGAACAATATAGTACAATTTACCTGAACATTATTCTCACTCTTTTCGAGTCGTCTATCATTCGAAAGGATACTAATCAAGAGGTTTTCGAGAAAGTCGACTGCGGTTCCGGTTTAATTAGTGCGGCTGCAAAGCTAATAAAATAGCGAAACAATTACGCCGTGCGTTAATGAGGCTTCTCAAATTGGGCGGCCGTAATATCGCGTTTCTTCGTTTCTCCCATAACGCGAAAATTCTGCGTCGAAAATGGCGGTCCAATTGGAAAATAATGCGCGCCTCGTACACCTGCGTTTGCACGTGTGTGCGTGGAAATGCACACGGTGAATCACTGTCGATTTCGAGGCGGCGATGATGAAGACTCGAATGGCAGAGGAGGCGGACTGCGAAGAAATGAAGCAAAACAAAGTGCCGGGCAGAAAAGAACGCGGGAAGAGCGGACTCGGGGGAATCGAATGCCGAGCGGAGCACTCAAAGAAGCAATTTCGTAATTATGAAAGAAGCGCTCATAAGGGGGATCTACCGACTGGAACGAGATCGTATCGGCCTTTTTCTCCGTTCGATCAGCGCTCGTTTCGGTGGGAGCACTTTTTTCCCTAAAAATACACCTAACCCTCTCTTTAAGGTCTCGCGGCGCGTGAAACTATACGCCGCACGAAAAATGCCAAGTGCCCTGCATTCGGCCCGTTTTTTTCGCCGACACTGCTCGTGCGTAACTGTAATGCTGCGACGTATCGCGTGTACTGCCAGTTTTCACGGGGCTTTCGTGGAAAAAAGGATTCTATTATGCTTTTTGTGACAAGTACGAAATCGTCCAGTCACCGGCCCGATATGCCTCTAATTCGATTTGTAACTGGACAATGGCCATTTTTTAAATCGCCCGACTACGGCGGCGGCGCGAAAAAAAGCGGACAAAGGGGAAAGACAAAAATCTGAGAAACAAATAATGGACCACCCAGCCTCACCGGGCCCTCGAAATGTCATTGGCTGCGCGCTGCAACGAGCCGTTGTAAAGACATAAACGACCAACTGGATCGTTAATAACGTTCATCGCTTTTTGCGCGCCTTTTTGCGCCGCGCCGATCATTACCGAAAATATAGAGCATTTTATTATTAGAGGTTGCGGCGTCTGTCATCGGAGCGCAAACGTAAACAACAAATTGCGGCGCGGAGTGGCGGCGGGCGAAAAACAGCAATTAAAATTCATTGATACCATTGCCGGTCGGCGATTAAAAACAAACTTATATCCACCCGTATCCTCGTAATTGCTCAATTACTCTCTTAATGTCCCGTAAAGGGCCTATTAATGTCCTATTAGTAGCCAATCATTACTTCGTTAACATCTAATAATAATTCCGCCGTGAACCTTTCAAACACATTTCACTCTTATTACAGAGCCACTGATACGGCACCGTTAGAGTGCATTACCAATTTGCGAGATAACGTGCGGGAAAAAGGACGAGCGCCTCAATTAGCGATAAACTATGCTTTTTGTGGCGCCGCTCAAAGGAATCGATCAGTTTGGACCATTACGTGACAGATTGCAACCCAAACTGGACAATGTTGGCGCCATAAAACAATTAATAAGTTGGAGTTATCGGGGCCCAATCGGTCATTCTTGGGCCCAACATGGACATAATTAAAATGCCGGCGAAATTTTGATGGCGTGTAATTAAAAAAATTAGTGCCGTCGAGAGATTGGGCCTCGTAGGCTGACGAAATCTGTATCGAAGGGGTAATAAGCAGCGAAATACCTGAACGCCGCCACGTTATCCGGAGATACTCTGTTTTATGCGCTGATTTCTCCTGAGGAGCTAAAAAATGAGGGAGCACGTTATACCGCGGTTTATTGTATTTCACCAACTTCGTTTCGGGAACATTAAGACAGCGACTTATTAGACGTCGTGCATTTCCCCGTAACGAAATACAGCTTTGTGCTGGTGGGTGAACTTCATTTTCGATTTGCGAAAAAATGTAGTCCACGAATGACATTACATTCCATGATTAAGTATTGCAATTCATTTAGAGGCTTTGTTCAATTAGATCAGTTGAACAGTCGAAAAGCCAGATTAAGAACTTCTGGAAATCAACCTATATTAATGCTAAACATTGGAAATCGAGGAAGAAAGTAAAAGTACATTCCCCATTTGAACCATACCAACCAGTTATGTTTGGTTTTAGACAACTTTGTTAAACAGACTGGAAGTTCCGGTTTGAAAAACAACATGTACACACTTCTCTGGTCCCAGTTCGCAACATTGACAACGACGTTCTATATATCATATCTATCGGAATTAATAATGACGGTCAGAACATCCCATTGACCACCCACGCACTCTTCTCTATCTCGCTCTTCGCCAAACTCAATCTACCATTATAAAGCGTACGCGATACTTTACATAATGCGTCAGAATCACGTATGGATGTACGGCCACGATACCAATATCAAATTATGTGAATCAACTTCTCATATGCATACATTACCCGCGAGTACAACTAAAGCGTGCAATTACTCTTATCTCGTGTGAAGCACGCAGCGCAAAAATTGTTTACTCAAATTGTCCGACGGTCGCGGTCGTAATTATTTTCCTGGACTCGAACACGCCATTAGGACATTTGATACCCGATAAGCCTGGCTCGGTATCGCGTCTCTACCTGCGCGCTATCTGATCCGAGAAAGAAACACGTAAAAAACGCTGTTAGAAAACCGGAAAAGTCACTACAGCCTCGGCTTTTCGGAAATATTTCAACCGGGCGTCAAGCCAACCTGAAAACGATTTGCGCTGCGAAACGTCGAAATCCATCCGAGGAACGATCAGACCGGCCGATCGCGATTTCCAGTCAGATACCCATCATTCCGCGCAATTTCTAATCAGAAATACTGCACAATATCCGGGATATGCGAGTTGCTGGTCCGGTCGGGAGAAAATTGAATCGCCGACGTGGCTTATTGGCGAAATGTATGCGCTAATTAAACGCCGGCCAGGGTCCGATTCGGAGTTATGAACGCAAAAATCGGCGGTCGCGTTAACGAGCGGGCCCTCCCAGGCGCTGTTATTCAAATGCAAAATGAAAAGCGCGTTCGCGAAAATATCATTGCGAAACACATTTGCAAAACAAATTCGACGCCCGAAAGTTAGGCACACCTATGTCGCAGTGGAATCAGTTTCCTCGCATGACACGGAAGGGGTTGGTGGTTTAGCCGCAACTCGTATTTCAAGCCGGCGCTCGCAATTTCAGGGATCCGGGACGTCCGTGCAGCGGTGGGATTTCATTTGCGGCGCCGTAATTTTTCCCAATTCCATAAGGGACGAGGATCCGAGACGTCGCGGCAAGACGGTCGGACGTTATATGAGATCCGACCGAGTGAAGGGTTGCGATGGAAATTAGCGACCCGGATCGACAGTTGCTTATTTGTTTTCGACGTGAAAAATTACGGCGAATGGTGATTTCGTTTGTTGTTATTGATGAAGAGTGTTTGGAAGGGTCTGGTAGCAATACGGAATAATAAATGGACTATTTTCAGACAGTTTTTAGTCTCGAAGAGTTCCTAGAATCTAAACGGATTCTTGCAAATTATTTACAATCTGGCAACAGCTTGGAAAGATTCCGACAACGGTTTAAATCAGTTTATAGACAATTACTATATTATTTTGAAGTTTGATAATGCTTTGGAAAAAGGCTGACAAAGGTAAGGAACCGGTTCTAGATTGTTAGTATCACCCTAGAAAAAGTTTGGGATAATGTAAGGACAGTTGCTAGGTTATTTTCAAATGCTTTGAGGTGTGACAAAAGTTTGGAACAGTCTTTAGATTTGTTTCACTTTGGCAAAAGTCTGGGACAATTACTGAACTTATGTAATGGTATTTTCTACCCAGTAACAGTCGTTTTACAGTTTCAAACAGTATCTTAACTGTTTGGTAGACCATTTTCTAAATGGTCTACCAAAGTCTAAAAATATTATTGTAAGTCTAAACTAATGCTAAACTTGTGTTAGTCTATAAGCCATCTAGTTAATGTCCAAGAATATTTTGGATTGCCTTCTGTTTGTTTCTGTTTGGATTGATATCAAACATTTGCAGACGAGCAACAGTCTGAAACAAAATCTAGACTATTGCTAGAGAACTTCCAGACTCTTTGAAAAGTATTACGGTTTCGAAATAGTCTGATATCAGTCTGTAAAATGTTGTAACATACACATTTTTCAATCTAGCAATAAAGAATCACTAAACTGACCAAAACAATTTCAGTTCTAAATCTTTGATTACCAGACATGTTTCCCAGCCTCTTATCGAATATCCGGTCTATTGTCACCAATTTTCACTATGTTTACCAAATTTTGAATATCTAACCTCTTCTCAAACACTTGTTAATCTTCATTAAGTCTCTCCTCCTTCAAATTCCAGACTGCTCCCATGAAAAAAACCCTCCAGCAATAACCTGACACTAATCTGACCAAAGTCCAACAGCAGTCTCCACGCCAGACTATTTGCAACCCGACTTTTACCGCGCGGGAAGCGCAAAGACAAATCGACCTCCCGCGTTTGTCGCGGTGAAATAATTAAGGCTGCCGGTGGAATTAATAATTGCGAGCGAGACGGCAAAGGAGGTGCGGCGTTTGACGAAAAAGGAGCCGCGTATGAGGCATTTGAATGTCGACATGCGGTACACATGCACGCACGTAACGAGAAGTAATATATGCAGGACGTTAGCGAGGGTCCGGCGAGGAATGCGTCAAAGAAGGAAAGAGCGAGGAGGCTGCGCCGTGAAGTTGGCCAAGTATGGCGGTGATTTACTCCAAGTGCCTGCCTGGCCAAATGAGCGGGCTGATCTAATAATTATATGTAGTAACAGATATCAGCAAAGCGATCGGGATATACAGACGGAGATTCGTATGTTAATGCGGTAATTAAAGTGCGATCGAATTTCGGCGATCACTATAATTAAGCGCCGTATTTTTGCGCTCCGCCGTATTTGCTGTTAATGCATAATGGCATGTAATTTGTGCGCTTCAATATCGCGCGATAAATAATTGAATCGCCGCGACGTCGGGAAAAATGCAGCCGACTTTTCGAAATACCGAACGACGGCCAATAAACTTGGCCGTGATATACAGCCGAGCTACTCGCCACGTACTCGCGTTTATATTATGCAGTTGAATGTACTACGTCATGCTTAAGTGTATAATGACCTAACCTGCGGTAATATATATTGGTTATGTGAAATGCTTATAAGTTGTACCACTTGTTATGTATCCCGAGAATTATTGTAGGATTTGTTATTTCCTACTAACGAGTTTTCAGGCTGGCACTTTTGCGCGCCACGACAACAACAAAAAACGCTTAATCCAACGAGTAATACGGTCTTGATTCGAGGATTACGATTCGACGCAACGGTACAGCGGGACGCTAAATGAGATGATTTATTAAAAAGTTGCGTTCCGCGCGCGTCTGTAAATAACGCTGCCTTTTTTGCGTCAAAGTTGCATTCGAATGCCAAAGGCGCAGCCGAAACTGCAGTTAATGCAAAGCTCGTTTCACTTTTCTTCGTCTATAAAGTGTTGTTTCGGGGAAGCGCGCGCAAATGCAAAACGACGCGGGCAATGTTACGTTTCGCTGTTCGCGTCTTCCGAGCACATATTTGCATTTAAGTTCATAATGCGTGTGTCTTTTAATGGCAAATTGTTTGAGCCGCACATGTTCCGAATGGGATGCATTTAGGCAAATGGTCGTTGAGTGATGCACGAAAAAGGTACGAAAAGTATTTTGCATGAGATACATCACTTCATAAGGAATATTAGATAAACTGCATACATCGCTTCCGCTCCACTTACATTATACGACATGTTACAGGTATTTTCGGGGAGACTGCTGTTTCTGCGGAAGTTTAGCCTAAATAGTTTAATGTGTAGGGTAGGAGAAACCGGAAAATGTTTACTTTAGCAAGCTGTGTTTTTTAAGTGATATTAGTTTTTCTGTGTATTTTTATATAATTGTGGGGTTCATAAGTCGGATGGACATCAAGAATCTGTTGAGGAACTTTAAAACACACGTATTTTTAAATAGTATATAAAAATATAAGTATAGAA
Source organism: Ceratoteleas bidentatus (assembly GCA_022817645.1). Taxonomy (NCBI): domain Eukaryota; kingdom Metazoa; phylum Arthropoda; class Insecta; order Hymenoptera; family Scelionidae; genus Ceratoteleas; species Ceratoteleas bidentatus. Next base: position 26,196 of record JABFPB010000531.1, read on the forward strand.
GCAGTTGGGAATTTTATAATTACATTGATGTGATGTTCTACTTTAGCCAAAATATGGCATGAGACATCAATAAGCAGAACCACAGTTGTTTTAGAATACAAACATTTTTCTTTCGAACTAATTATCACAGTTCAGCTAACTTCTCCTATTAATTAAACTTGCTGAATTGCCGATAACAGTTCAGAGCGTCATTTCATTTCATTTTAACTTAATTTATCAATAATTTCAACCGGTAATTACACTTTGCATATAAATGAGATACCGTCAATCAGCTAAGATAAATATCATCCTTCTTAAAGCTATTGTTAAGAGTAATGATCCTACAATACATTAATTTAAAGTGAATTTCGAACATTCTTTAATAGTTCACAATGAAAAACTAATCACGAACAAGATAACTACGAAACATAAAGTTTATTTTGTATAAAAAAGTAATCATATACATGTTGATGTCTTATTCACTACTGATGTCTAAGCCGACGATCTTGTTTTGAGCTATTTTTTGAGTATAATCCATACTGTCTCTTTATTTTAGACGCTTAGATACTTTTCAGATTCTAACCTCAAACACCCACTCAAATACCTCTATACACGCCAGACCACCTTGAGTACTTAAAAAAAAGCAACCTTGTTTTTGTCTCTCTCCAATCCTCTTTTCTAATTCTTCTCTTTTCCAACAAATATTTCAAACTTTATACCTATCTGAACCATTCCTACTGTCAATCAACACCTCTGAAAAAATGCATGATTTGCATTCTCGTTGACCATGCAGAATGAAGATGGAGATTACCTTGATATATCCAAAGAATACGTTTACTATAGCAACATGAACATTTGTTGTCCTGAAAAAGTAATATATCCAAATTATTTCCAGTCTATTTAAGTTTAGATCCACTTACGATAATAAACGGTGTCTGAGTCAATAACCTTGCTGCAGAATTAATACCATACTCAATCCAGATGTAAGTATATGGCTAAATTCCGGATTAAGTCTATCTTTTAATCCGGATGACATTATCTGAATTTAGCTATCTCCATAATTAATTAATAATTTACAAGTAATCATAGAGAGGTCTGGTAACCATTTGACTTTTCACCAGTATTATCCTGGTGAAATGTATCCATATACATTTCTCATTGCTCCTAACCCAAACTCCAGAACTACACAAACCAACCATAAAGATAATGAACACTCAGCTGAACCACTCAACAAGCATGTGCCAAATACTGATCCTTCCCACAACAATTCTATTTTATCATTCCTCCTAACCCAAACACCTAACTGAACTTAGAAAATTAAGTGATAAACCTTACAATTGAAGTAGCAATTGCTTCACATGTGGTAAACTTACAAGTGGCAAAACTAACTACATTTAGTTTTACCACTTGAATGGTAAGGTTTACCACTTATCTTCCTCAGTGTATGGTGATACTAACCAGTCTTACCTATGTCTGTTTGGAATTCACCAAACACCACCTTCCAAAGCATAACCCATCAATTCTACTCCTTCACTTTCCATTAGTAGGACTGCCACATCATTTTTACCAGCGTTCCTAGCCCAAACTCCAGACCTCCTCCACCTCCCCAAATTCTGACCATCCTATCCCACACTCCCCATCTCCCATCAACGTTGATCCTCCGCGCGCAATCGGCCGAGCAATGCGCCGCGTAGTTGTGAATAGGCGAGATTGCTGGGCAGCGAGCGAGATAAGTGAAGAAAGAGGAAAGCGCGCGTGCGAGAGAGGGAACTGGCGTGCGGCGGGCACGTGGCTCCCACGGGCCAGCCTCCAGCCGGCATCGAACCGCGCGTTCGCGTTCGCGCACGGCCGCAGGAATGCGCGCGTATGCCTTTTAATTCGACCGGTCGTCGTTGACCTTCGACCCCGGCCCATAACCGTATGCTAATCCCGTCTCGGACGCAGCCGCGGAAATGAGACGTCCCGGGGACGCGACTTGCACTTATCGGGGATTTGTGGGTCGCCGCCATTGTGTCTCGCGTCGCCTTTGTCCGGCGCGCAAAAGCAATTCCGAAACAATATTTACGTTGCCGGTCGTCGCGAAACTTGTGCATTTTATCAAGCGAAAATGGACTGTGCAGGCGAGCGAGGCGCTTTTGTCGCGAGAAAAGTGCGCTGCCATGGCATCCCCGGAGATCCGCGATCCTGGACGTTATTTCAAGGCTGACTGGCTTTGTAAAGTGAAAAAGTTTGCGAGCAGCCGGACATGCACGCCCGGGTAACATTCGTCCCTATTAAACGCCACGATACCGGCCTTTTTCCACCTTTGTTTTCGGGACGGTACATTAGTGGGGATTTGGTCAAATTTCGGGCAAAGGTCGAGAGTTCATTCATCAGGTGGGAACACTGACTTGCAGTGGAGTGTCAGGAAATCCGTTGGAGGGAAGCGGACTTCGGGTGGAGATGGAGGAGATAAGGCGAAATTAATGTTACTTATTATAAAGACGCGGGAGTTGGTGCAGCTACATCGGAACAGGATTGGGAAAGTAGGATAGACGATCAGATGGGAAATACGAGCGTGAACCCAGATAATCATAACGGAACAGGCGAATGAAGATTAGGACTAAAAAGTTGAACATATCAACACAGTGAATGTGGCTTTAACTGTAAAAGAGTGTACTTATCAGCTTTTCATGAGGAAACGTTGGTTACCTAACTATTTTTATTGAATTTAATAATTTGTGTGTCAAATACGAATTTGTGTTATGAGGTCCGCGAAACCAGATCATGCAGTTAAATTTGAAAGATAAAACATGTTCAAACAAGTCCTTGTACTCATTTGTACTAAAAACTTTTCTCTGATGCCAATTCACAGTGAGTCTAACTGGACCATTTGGTCAATAAACCAAAATTTCACCTATTTAGCCTAAAATCCAAACTGTAATCCACTGCAAAAATTGTGCATCCTCTCACTCATTAGGAAATATATCAAAATCATTTCATTCTAAGATTTGACGGATGCTAAGACTGCAGCCTAACCAACCCATTTGGTCGCTAAACCAAACGTTCGCATTTCTAACCTAAACACCAAATCTCAATATCTTGTAATACAGTATAAATATTTTCTTTGGTACCAATGTGCATAATCAACCAAACAATCCATTTGGTTGATTATGCACATTGGCACCAAACTAACCCTTCTCCAAATCAACCCAAATCCCATTCGCCATTACCCTAAACCCGAACATTCTCGCATGACTCAGCCCGCGAACATATAAATTCCCGACATTTATTCAAAGCACAATGGCGCGTCCCCCGGGTCGGTTATTTTCCATCGGGAAGGCCGTTTGGGAAAGCATGTAGGAGTTTTAAGTGTCATAAATTGTCGGCGTCGAATTGACTGTAAAATTCGCGGCGCGTATAAACACATATATTATCGCATTTGATGATGCCCAGTAAAATGCAAAACGCAGAATGCACGGGGCTTGAGGGACGCGACATTTCAGATTTGCAAGAACCCGGAGCCGCGCCAATGGGAGGCCGGGGGACACGGCGCGTAGGTGGCGCGGCGCAGACGACTTCTTTATCAAGCCTGACACGATTCTGGGTGGTATCACGGTCTCCTCGGCGTCTTCTACAATTCCAATGAAGGTGTTACGTGTGCCTTCGAATCGTGAGAAAAAGAGGCGAGCGCTCGGCACACCGGCAATAATAATAATCAAAGCCGAATAAATAAACCGAGGTCTAAATAAACGAACGCCGCCGGACCCGGGGTGTCCGCGCATTTTATTAGACGCCAGAAAAAAGGAGCCCGTAGATACAAGATAACCGCCTTTTTTGTCCCGGTATCTCATTTTCGTTTTATCTAATTGTCGTGGCGGCCGGTGATAAATTACGATATAAAAAATCGCATTTCAGATAGGGCCTTTTTTGCAACGCGCCCGCGGCGCTAAGTAAAAAAATGTGTAGCGGGAAATTTTCACGCGCACGTCACTCGGGTTCCGAGAAGCCGCGCCGCGGCTTAATATGCAGATTCCCGGTCAACTCGTCCCGACGGCTTTCGGCAACCTTCCGGCTCGGAATGTTTTTGTTTCGGGCCGCCAAAGCCGAGGGACAGATCCGCCGAATTTCGACGCGTCATTCGAAAATATCGGACCGTTAATTGCGATACCCCCCCGACGCCCCCGCCCCCCCCCCCCCCCCCCCCCCCCCCCCCCCCCCCGGGGGCCCCGGGCCCCAAGCCAGGGGGGGGGGCGCCCCGG
>JABFPB010000532.1:0-36448 GCA_022817645.1 Ceratoteleas bidentatus
CCCCGTAGTGTGTACGATATTTTCCCTTACGACGGAGCGGGAAGCCCACATTTCCGCCCGTCAGGGCGGGAATGTGGCGTTTTCCGCCCGGAGTGAGGGAAAATAACATTTCGTTTCCCTCAAATGTTATCAGTGATTAAAAAACGACAAATTTCCGATTGTAAATAAAGACCCACAGTTCCAAACTTGACTTGAATTGAATACAGTTCGAACTCGGAACGACAAACGGTTCTCAACCTGAGTCTCCAACGACATTTCAAACCATCGTCACCTCAGAATTGTTTCACCGTTTCCATTTTCCATCGCAACTGACAGATTTCTTGTCTTCACTGATTGTTCTTCCCGAGAGATGTATCAATAAACTCACGTGTGGCACGTGAAATTGGAAACTGCGCGATTCTAATTATCGAATCGGATTCCTCGACAATGTAACCGGATTCCCGTCATCTCCGCGCACCGTTTCTCGGAACGCGCTTAATCGGCGCGTCTAAAAATCGAAATGAATGGAGAGTATTTGTAGATATAATAAGCACGATCCACTGAAATACAAATGACAACGGCAATAAAGTGCCACTCTGCCGATCGCCCGCTCAAGTATAAATAATCGGCCGATTATTCCACACGAAAAATCTCGCGTCTCGTCTAGACATGACGCAACTTTTGCTGACATTCCGAACAATTCTTCTCCGAACAAACTTTTCCTAAAACGTTATCAAACATATCAAATGTCTTCGAACTTGACATCCTGCGTAGAAAAGTACAATCTGGCACATGGTCGCGAGCCAAAGTTGCCATATTATTGCCATCCTGTTGCCATTTCGTTGCCAGACTACGAGCCAGGCAATAGTATGGCAATAGTATGGCAACGGAATGGCAACACAATAGCAATAGGATTGGTCGCGATCATCAGCCAGTCTGTTGCCATACTATTGCCAGCCTGTTGCCATACTATTGCCATACTGTTGTCATACTACGCCATACTCTTGCCAGATTTTCTTTTTTACTAGGGACTATTCTTCGTCCGGTTTTCGCGCGAAAACCCAAATCGCTGCTTTTACGAGCCCCGTTTTTTCGTTTCTTCATTATATTTCCTTAGTTCGCGCGGGACAAAAAACAGCGGATACGAAGCCCGAGTCGTTTGTCTCGAGGAACGCAGCCGAACGACCACGATTCATGTGGGAAATGCGCGCATTGTTTCCGCCGTTTTCAGGACGCCAGGCTCGGAATTTCCCTCGCTCGAGCGATGCACGGAAAGCCGATATTTCGCCGAGATATGACAGGCGCCGCTCGAAGATCGACGCATAAATTCAAATCGGCGCGCCGCAAATTGCGCTTTTAATGATAATCGGCGACGTTAATGAATCGCCGCGATTACTGCGTGCGAAAGAAAGAAATCATTAGTCTTATTATGAAAAAAAGTCCTTTTTTAACGCCATAATTCTTAACTCGCAAGTCAGAACACTCCGTGAAATGACGTTCCCAAACAAAACTATCCAACCAACTAGAAAATCTATACACTACAAAAACAAGTGTCTCACTTTGAAACACTTGGATGGAGTAGACACAAAAAGTGTCTCAAAAACGATATCATCCAGAAGAAACACCTGTGATGTTTTTATGTCTCAAAATGAATTACCAATGAGACTCTTTTTCTAGTATCACTGGCATCTTCCATGTCAACACTAGAGAAAACACTGTCTCCTTGGTGTCTCACCGAGAATTGAAATATCCCTATTTTTTCTTCATAAAACCTTTTGGCTTCAAATACTATTAGGATCTACTCTCCCAAAATGTTTCAATTCGCCAGATATCTTCCAGCTCCCATTCCGCTTGCCTCAAGAGGATTCCCTATCTCTCCATTACCCATTGTTCCTCCTCCCAATTTGGAATTCAGCACGTTTGCACGCGACTGTTTTTAAAACGATTTCTGGAGAAAGTGTCCATCCTCACTGATATTTGTGTGTTTCAGATGTATGTGCAACACCGGATACACGGGACAGAATTGCGAAAGCGACTATATCCCTTGCGAGCCGTCGCCCTGCACGAACGGCGGTTCGTGTCACCAAGTCGATCCGCTCAACTACAAGTGCTCGTGTCCAGAAGGTGAGTCGCCGACAACAATTCGACAACGATTATCAACAGTTCAATGAGGGGTTACGAGGGGGCGGAAGGGGGGGGGTCGAAGTCGCGCGGCTCTCGCCGGCGCGTTACATGCGTGAGGTTGCTCAATGCGGCGACTAAGGTCAGTCTAGCGTGGCCTCCTCGGCGCGCGAATCACAATGCGTGGTCCTTTCTTTCCCAGGCGGACTACAACCGTGGCGAGATCCCCACCTGCGCGGTCTCCTCCCCCTTTTACCTCCTTGGCAAAAATCGCCGTCTTCCTCGGTTTTCCTTCTTAATTCTTGCCTCCTCGGCAAACGTCGTTTTCTTTCGCGGAATTGCGGATGAAAGAGGCGATATAAAGCGGACCCATTGTCTTTCCGCGACTGTTTGTTTCCATTTTGGGCCAAGGGCTCAGTCTTGGGGGTCGCTTTCAGGAAGTAGGGGTTACTTTTGAGACGTTGACTTTTGACAGGTTGAATTTGGGTTTGGTTGTGGGAAGATTGGTGGTAGAGAGAATAGAGCTGAGATAAACAGTTTCCTTTTGTTGTGGGTGGTTAGGATCCTTTGTTTGGAAAGGGTATTGTTTCGGGAGACACTGTTCTGTTTTGGTGTTTTGATAGAACTTCATGTTCATTTGATACAATCTGTTTAGTTTGAACATAAAGTTCTTTGATTGATGAAATCTTCGCTCTTGAATTGGGATCCTGTTGTAAATTGTTATGTACGGTGTTATATCTGAAATTTGCTTTCAGTCTTTAATCACTTCTATTCTTGAAAAATGGTATTTTACTTCGCATGGGAACATTTTTCAAAACACCTGTTTCTTCCTTCCGAAAATGTCTTACTTAAATCTCATCTATCACATCTAGCATAACTATCCATTCGTACTTACAAATGTTAACTACAAATTGTATACAGCCTAGCTCAACATTTTGAAACCCTACTCTAACTACCTAACTCTTCGAAACTCTTACATAACTTCCAAATCTACTCGAATTTGACCTCAAAGATCAGGTGAAAAACGCCCAAAAGAAGCCGATCGAACGGAACCGCAATTTTCGTGAAACTGACGATTTCGAGAAGCTCGTTTCGGACTGATTCCGCGTGCAACCTGTTGCACTTGTGCTCCCATTATCTTATCCCGCACGAGCCAGGTTCGAAAGACGCGGACCGGTCAGTCCGCCGTGCGACCTCATATATAGCGCTCCGCGGACGGCCGCCGCGATCCAATCGCGCCTCTTTAGGCCGTCCCGCTAATTAGAAACCGCTCTATCGAGCACCGCGGTCAAACGATTAACTACCCTCCGCAGATTAATCGGCCCGGCGTCTCCTCGGCTACGCCGAGATCCTGGCATTCGATACGGCCGGCCGGCCTTGTCGCTTTTCGTGTTCCAGTTGACGAATTATGTTATTTCGTTTATCGCCGATTAACGCTGCGCACGTTTAATCGCCGTTTCGCCGGGTAATTGATTGAAATTGATTCGAGTCTTTTCGCGATTTCTGAATGAACTGCAAACGACAAATTATATCCGATGAAAGGTTGTAGAAATAAAACACCAACGTTGCACTGATCTTTGCAGTGAATCAATCGCGAATATCAAAAGCAAGATTAAACTGCAGTTAAACGAAGTTAATGGGATTCTTTTCGAAAAACGAAATTCCAGTTTTAACCTGCGGGACGAGAAAAAGCGGTCGCTAAAACCGCGCGACTTTGAAAAAACCGTGTCGATTTATAACCGCCAACGTCAATCGGCAAAAAAGTCCGCTCGAACAGCCGCGTCGGTAATCCGAAGCCCAATGAAAAGCCCGGAATACAAATGGGCGCAATTAAGGATCGCTTTTTGATAATGGCAACTAGTCGGCGAGAACAGTTAGTTCGCGAGTATCACTCGACTCGTTTATTGGCCTAACTGTGCCTGAAAAGCTCGTTAATCGCTCGAACTGCCGACGGAATTAACATAATAATTACCAGGCCGATTTTTCGCCGACCGTTGACCCGCTCGATAAATCAATCGATTCTGCGGGGTTGCGTCGTGAAAACGCCACGCTAATTTTTGCGACAGCCGCGCCGCGGAAAAATCGGGAAACGCTCGTGGGCGCGCGGAAGAATCGCGCCGACATGACGTTTACAAGTGTCGTCTTGGCTCCGCGTGAACTCTATTCTCACACATTGTCAAGACGCATCGCATTGTCCACGCGGCCCACTGAAGAAACAAGTTTAGTTATGCTTAGTAAATCTTGTTCGTTCGTTCGTAAATATAGTAATATAAAAGAAATTGTTGAAGTTGAAAAAGAGGTTTATGTCAAATACAGTTTTACGTTAAGCAATTCTAGCTATGTAAAAATAATTGTGTAGATGTTAATCTAGAAATTAGGTTATGTTGAATAAATTATTTCAGCTGGATAACTGTTGTTAGCTATAAGTAATTTAATTTCTTGAAACACTAAATTAGTTTGATTTACTTTGATTGTTTACTAGACCAAAAAGTCGATTTTCTTATAGTTCTGTGTTTACTTAAATAAACTACACGTTGAATGAGGTAACTAAAGTTGATCTGAATGAACAGAGCCATTTAGCTGGACATAGTAAAGTAGGTAATGTAGTCGAGGAAAGTATATTTCAGTTGGACAGGCTGAATATTCTTCTGTTCTGGTGTCGTTGTTGCGTTGTGGAAGCGTTCGGCCGAGCCGCGTGCCAGAACGCACGTGGGCGTGCATAAACGCGAGCGCGCGCAAATGCCAAGCGGGCGGTGCGGGGATGTGTTATTGTTGGGTTCCAGGCGGGCATTTGCGAAATTTCGGTCGTGAATATTCAGTGGCCAGTGGGTGGAGGGCGAGTAGAGTGGTGGGTTTTGGTTTGTTTGGAAATCAGGTTTAAGTTTAAGAGAAAGGTTTTCGATCTCACTTTGAAACTACTGTCAATGAAAAAGTATCCTCCTCCTGCAGAAACGAAAACAGATTCAATAAAGTTCACCTAAGAAAATAGTTTTATTTTTTAAAACAATGTTCTAGGCAAAATTTACAAACCTAATATTTAAAAATAAACCATCTTCACTTTTCACAGAATCATAAACATAGTCAAAAAAATCAATTCGTCCAGAAATGGCCATTTTATAACAACAAACTAACTGTATCTCAAATTCCAAGGGTTTTAAAATTCAGTTTTACTATTTGTATTGAAGCATATCGTGAATTCTTCTCTATTCCCAATTTCAGTGAGATTGGACTGGGATTCATAAATTGGAATTCGTTTAACTGTTATATTATTCAAACCAGTTTAGAAGAATTCCAGACAAATCAATTCTACAAATGAATGTAGAATTTGGCTGAAAATCCATTGCTTTGCTATAAATTTCTATCGCTAATTTTGCAAGGCAGGTTTCGCCTAGACCAAACCACTTCTTCCCGCGCTCGAGTCGCGTCGCGTAAGAGACCGTTCGAGCTCGAGCGACGGTGAAGGATGTTCGCCTTTTATCCGCGCGTCTAGGGTATATCGGTATCCGCGACTGGCATTTGACTCGGTAACCGTTCCATGAATCAGCCTGACAACCAGATCCAGACTCTCTCCAACCGCTACACATTTTCTCACTCCGTCCCACCTCCTCCGAACTGTAGAACCAAAACAACTCCCGCCAACTCGACCAAAAAATCCATTGGCACCACTGTTCGCACTCCCCGCTGCTCCCACCTCCAAAGCACTCCCAATTTTGCACGTCGTATTTCACCGCTCCTTTTTTCGCCTCGCGCAACAACTCCCAACTACTATATATACACCAATCTACATGCAGATGTGCACTGGCGATCGTCCTTCGGATCGACGACATTCATTTAAATTAATCTAGATTTATATCGCGAGCCGTGCATGTGTCTGCGTAACTGTTCCCACTCTGGAATCCGTCAATCCAACACTACCCTCAGTTTCTTCGCGACGTCACGTGGGCGAACCGCGAATCCCGGCGGATTTATGCGACGGTAATTGGCGCGCCGTTCCTCGACCTGATTAATGTCGAGAAACCGTTTTTTCGTCCCTCCGTTACGCACTTTTTCGATCGCGCCGCAACAAAAGGCCGAATTTCATATTTATTGCGTCCTTCTGTATGCATAACGAGCTCCGGCCACGAGTCCCGCTCGGCCTATAAATATTAATCCGGCGGCTCTTTATGCGCGACACATGGAGCGCACTCATTATTTCCACCATCTCGGATCGAACGGGGCGAAAAAAACGCATCGCGCCCGGATTTCCCCGGAGCAAACAGCGCGACAGCTGGAGCGAGTCGCGCCCAAACAGCGACCCCTTTCGATCGACCTGTTTCCCGAAAAAATATTATCCGAACGCGCGTCTTATCGTGCCAAAATATTTGCCGAGACGGCAGATGGCGTTTTTTCGTCTTCCACTGCTCGGTTCCTTTGTCCGGGCTTTTTTGGTTTCCAGAAAACGCTGATCCGCTTAGGCGACGGAAGCGACCTCGCGCGGACACATTAGCATACACGCTCCCCAGCAAACACACCGTCACACGTGCGGCGCACGCGGTTTACGAAATTTCGCGATTAATCCGCCCGGAGGGACATTAGTCGGCATTGTGTCGGGCCACGTGTCGGCGAGGGGGAGGGGGGCGTAGTAGCAGTCCCGATCGCGAGTGTTTCGGGCCTTTGTCAGGTATGGAAATGCAGCGCAAAGTGGCGGTAGGTGTCGCTCGAAGGCGCTGTTTGACTTTGGGATGAAATTTATGGACGGCGCGATCGATGCGAGGGCTTTAATGATGTCGGTGGGAGTCCTCTCGGCTTTTTCGTCGCCTTTTGTCTTTTAAGAGTCGTTTGTTGGGAGAAAAAATGGGGAGGAATCAGTGCGGAACGGATCCTTTCTTCGTTTCAAAATGAAATGAAATGTGGTTTTAAAAGATTCGAGTCATTAAATTTTAATGACTGGAACGACCTTTGGTTTCGGATTCAAAGATTTCTGGAAAAATAGTTATTTGCTAAATTTGCAGTGTACTTGAGATTTTACATTCCATATCACTTAATTTTTCAGAACTGATTTACAGTATTGTTTTACAAAACGATTGGAAATCTTTCAAATTGAAACTAGGACTTTTAATTTTAAAAAGTTTTTTCAAAATACAATTCCATACCAACATTTCAATCTCGAGTTGAATGATATTTTAATGTTAAATGACTCTTTCCCCAAAAAACATGCAAAGCTTGTTAACTTCGAAAGCGCCGTTCGGTACAACATTCCGATTGTTTTCACGTGAAAAAATGCGAAAAACGCCGGACAGCAAAAAAGCCGCAAAGTCAAAGTTCGCCGGACAAAAAGTCGCCCGCATACATTGACCCAGGTTACACGTGCAGCGGGCGCTATCTTGGGCCCGATCGCTGAAATCGGACCCGGTTATCCCGGGCCGTCACGAAATTTGGCGGAACCAGTTCCCGGCGGCCTTTCCCCGGCTTTTCGGGCGCGCCTTCCCCACAGATCGCAATCGCCGAGCAGCTCCGAATCGCCGCGAATCACCGCGATCGATCATCAGCTCGCGCTTCCTCGCACCATATTTGCTGATCCAGGAAGTCGAGCAACCGTTTTTCATCTCGCCATATTTGACGGCTCATTTTCCTTAAAGTCCCGCGCGGAATCCCTCCAATCTGCTATCGACCCCGACTTTTATTATCCATCCGGACATCGGCTGCAAATCCATAACTTCTTCATTCCCAGGCGTTGTTGCCGGCCGAGTCGTAATTTCGTGGCATTCAGATGACCGCGCGATAACGCCTCGGGTTCCTCGTGGCCAGGAAGAATATGCATCGGCAATACGGGACCGGACAATCCGAGATAACCCGTCGCCGGGCGGAGATTGAAAAACGCCGTCGTGGCTCTCATCACACGCACGGAAGAGGAGGCGCGCGCAGGTTCACGCAAGCCGCACGTTTGTTTGCGGTTTGCGCCCGTCGTGACCGGCGCGATGCGTGTCGTCAATCTAGGCGTTCTGCGGCTAGACGTTTCCTGCTGTTCTGGGCACCGGGGATTCGTGAGGCGCCGCGAAAAGTTACGCAACAACCGACATATGCGTGATGGTGCCTCAATGGAGGTTCCATTACCCCAACCCCCCCCCTTCTACCCCCTTTGAGGAATAACGTTGTTTTGTGTATGAAGTTGAGAAAGGGTTTTTGAGCGAGGTTTGGAACTGAAGAGATGGAGGGGTCAGATAGTTTTGGGATGAAGAGGAATTGGGATGATGTGGAATCAGCTGGGAAGAGGACTGTTCCTGGTCCATCCTATCCAATTCCTAAGAGGAATTGGATAGGATGAAATTAGGATGATGAGGAAGCAGTTAGGAAGAGGATTGTTCCTGGAAAGATGTAAGGGTAGGATGAAGAGGAGGAATTAAGAATGTAGGGAATCAGTTGGGAAAAGGACTACTCCTAGAAAGAAGACTGGATAGGATGAAGAGGAATTGGGATGGTGAGGAATCAGTTAGGTAGAAGGTTCCTGGAAACGTGATTGGATTGGATGAAGAGGAGGATTTGAGAAACTAGGGAATCAGTTGGTAAGAGAGTTGTTCCAAGAAAGAGGATTGGATAGGATGAAGATGGAATGAGTTGGTGGTTTGACGAGGTTCTTGACTCAGAGAGTTGAATGGGTTTTGATTTAGGGAATGGGGAAAAATAATGAGTAGGGATTTTGTGCTAATGGTTAGATAGGACAATGGTTCGTTTATGGAATTTAATAGAAGGTACTGATTTAGAGGATTGTCGGTAGTATATGTAAGTAGTTGTAGATGTATAGTAGATTCGAAACTCTTTTGACTTTGAAATGTGCTCGGTTTATAGTCTGTACATATTCAAAGTTCGGAAATGTGATTTCAGTGGCCATAATGAGTTTTTGTTCGTTTAGAATTTTTACAGATTTTGTGACAGATCATCTGACGACTTACTCATAAATAGATCATGGCTGCTTTCTGCTTCTATTTCTGTTTCATAATCATCTATAGTTCCTATTCCTCTATTCAAAATGGTTGGGAATAAGAATTGTACTCTGAAATATTATCAATCACCTGTTAACCTTTCAATTTGTATAACACATTCTACTAAATATTCTGTTTAACGTAACTATAGCTGAAACTAAAATTTTTAGAATGCAGGTGTAAAATGCAATTATTGTGCACACGAACTACTCAGCTCAAAGGTTACTTCGCAGCCACAACTAATCTTCGAAAACTAGCTTGTACCTCTATCTACAAAACCACTTACCACACTGTGCTCAGATAATAGTCGTTGCAGCAGTACCTATTTAGAACAACAATACGTATGTTCAAGATAAACAATACTTTCTGTATAACAAGAAAACCTAGTTTTAGATTAAAAACTGCAATCAAATCTAATTTTACCCATATTTAAAACAATTATTCAAAAACAAATTTCATTGTCTTTTTCATTAAGACCTTTGTTAAAGTCGATTTTTATGTCTTTTCTCCAAAAAGGTCTCGAAAAAAACACCTCTTTTTGTAGTTCAACATCCCTACCAAACATTCAGCCCTGACACTTGTTCGTCCGCAACCGAATCCTCCGATGAAAAACGGTGCGCCAGCCAGGCCTAATTGGAACACGACTCTGACCCCGAAAGCCCGCTCGGCGAATATCGTTATCGCGCGGATTCAGCCCCGCGACGGTGTCCGGACGTACGAACGTCCGAACCGGCGGCGCGTCGCCCGGGAAACGAGCCGGCTGGACCTCGTTAAGGTCCGTATGAAATACGGGCCGGCGCGCCGCCGGTTTGACCGTAATTGACGCGTCAACGGTGCGCGTAGGAGTCATTACGCGGCGCGTCGCGTTTGCGGCGCGACTCGCTACCGCCGCCGTCGGCCGCGCAGGGTCATTTATTCGGGCTTATCCGGCGCAGATCTGAGCCGAGGAGGCGCGCTGCGAGCGTCGTCGTGCGCGAGATACGATCGATCGGCGCGCGTATTTCACGGTTAATCGAAATCGCGCGACGCGGCCGCGCGATAACGCCGCAGATACGCCCGGGCAGCCCTTTTTGCGCCACTTTTTTGCGTTGTTCGCAGCCATTTATCTGCCGACGTTTCGGACGGCCACTCCGCGGACCTTGGCGACGCGACTCGCGTAGAAAAACGACGTTTTTTGGTTGAGCTGCTTTCCTTGCGAATGGATTTGAGGGGAGAACTGGAGGAGGAAGTTTTGAGGTTAGGAAGATTGAGGTTAGGGGTGCTGGATTGGAAATATGTGGAGCCTTTGGAGACATATTCTGGAGAGACATTAATATTTCTGAAAATGAATTCTGAGAATGGAAGTTGGAATTGTTAGATTCTTAATCAAAGATTAATGTGGATTTTTCGAAAAATCAAATTTCGTAGATTGTTCCTTAGGAACTGGGAGAATTTCAAGACTATAGTAAGCTCGTGACTGTCATTTGAAGCTCTTTCCATTTTTTCATATGTGTAATATGCCAAAAATTTGAATCTTCATGCCAACTTAGATACTTACATCCCAAAGCATATTTGAATTTTCACTGGTATGTCCCCTTAATTTGACCAAATAATTAACCAAACATATCCCTCTATCAACCTTCCCATCATTCCCTACTCCCAAAGCCTAATTCAGATCATCGTTATTCAACATCCCTTTCCCTTCTCTGCATACCCCTTAGTGCGTGAGGAAAAACCTCGCATAACAAGGCAGATTTCGATCGGTTCGTAACAATATTCGTCTGCTTATTAAATAAAGCCCGCACATGGATAAGATCGCGGGAAAATGGGCGAAATGGGATCGTCGTTAGGGGCCGCGGGACCCGAGACGCCGCGGCAGTCACGAGAGACGTGCGGGAACGAGCCGCGGCCCGCTTTTTATGAAATTTCATCGAGATCGGCGGCCGCGCGAGATCGTTCCTCTTCTCGCGCGTATCGTATCGCGGGCGTTTCACGCGGAATTCTTCGGTAACGGTTTCTCATCTTCGCGCAAAGCCCACGCGCATTGCACAGTTGCAATTGTACCGAGCAGGGCAACAACGTGCGAGGAGAGGGGGACGGGGAGACGTGTTTTTAGCCTCCTTTTCCTGTCCGGCCATTAAAAGCCGCGCATATGACGATTGCACGGACGTTATGGCTGCGGAATGGAACTCGTCCTTCCTGATACTACTTCAATTCTGAGATTCGCGGAATTTCCTTTCTGGACGCAGATTGCTGGATAATGTTACACAGTTGATATCAAACGAAATTGTAAAAATATCTAGATCACTCGCCCGACTTTACCAAATTAGTACGATAATTATCAGCATCGTAAAAAGCACGATTCTGATCGTAAATCAAACATTGTATGTAGCACGGTCGAACGGTTTCTTCCAAGTCAATTTGTCGACAAAAATCGTTGACTTTAAGAAACCCAAGTGTTCTTCAAGCTTGTTTATCTCGAAAAAACCGCCTTTTTCTTATAAATCCGTGTCTTACACACGAATTCCCGTTGTCCCGTCCGAGTCCACTGATTACCCGCATCGTCGTGTTTCGGCGACTTCCGGGCCGAGCCTCGAGGTTTCGTTTCGAGCCGCCAGCCGGAGACTTGCGTGCACTTGCATCGCACGCAAAAAGGGCCCGGCCGGGCGGAATGCGCGCTTCCTCGGCGCTCGACTTATGCGCGCTAATATTCTTCTTACTCCTCGGAAACGCGCGTCCCATAATGGCTGTGTAACGAACGTGAAGCCTTTTTGCCGATCGACGATCTTTGTCGGTGAGCGGTCCGCGATGGGGTGCAAAATGTAAAGCAAACTCCGACAATTTCCGGCAGATTCGTCGCGCGCTTTTTCGTCGCCGTAAAGGGGGAGGGGGGCCGCACGCCGGACACGTTCGACCGCGGGGCCCCGTTATTTTGCCTTAGAACAAAGTGCTTTTTGTTCGAGCGTCGACTTTGAATAGCGCAAGTCATACGGATGTCTCATTCCAGCTGAGACGACGGCCCACGAGAAACGATCGGACGCTTTGGCACTTCGTTCCAAGTTCGTTGCTTCGTTGATTCCATCAATTCAAATCATTCCTGCATCGGATTTTGAAGACTGAAAATTCATTACTGTTGTTTAAATGTGATGGAAGTATATTGTCCTCAAAGAAAGTTGATGACTATCAAAAATTATCCAAGGGATTTAATGAAGATAGTTGATAGAAGATAGAAGATAGAAGATGGTTTATCTTAATCAATATCATACAGTATAGGATTACTTGAGGACTTATTAATCCACCTGTTTTATCACCTTATCAGGGTAGACTACAAGTAGTTTGTACCTCATCCATCTGAATTGTCTCTGAACAAGGACCATACAAAGTTTCATGTTAATGTTTTATATCTGATGTTTTATCTCGAATTTTAGATAAAAGATCATACATGGATCCTATCTTCATATCCCACATCCACCTACAAATGGTCCAACCACAAGATCTATACATGGTCCTTATATGATCCCTACCTACATCTTCAAGGTTCCTTCCTTCTTCTTCCTTCTTCCCTCCACCTCAGCTTATACATTTCATCCACATCCAAACCCTATCAGCACATCATCTCTTAACGTCGACCAATAATCCCGCACACGTTCGGCCGCGCGTCCCGAGCGGTCCGTTACGATTGTAAATTCGATAGACTAGCGTGAGAACGCGCCGGGCCGGCGTTTAATTGTCATAATTCGCGCGGCGAGCGATTCGGGCGAGCCGGCGCGTTTCAGCTGAAACCCGTATAAATCCAGCCGGCGTCGTTTCGCTTTTTCATAAATCACCCGCGCCGCGCGCGAGAGATCTCGCATTTTCGCGCACGACGTTGAAAAGCGCGCATATAACCCGCGCACGCCCCAGGCAGATGGCAAAAGTATAGGTGGAGATAGCGCGGCCGAGCGCAGCGCCGAGAGATCAGGCCCGGATCACGAAGCGCCGGGTCCCACCCACTAACGGCCCTCCCCCTTCGGACTCGTGACCACCTCGGGCCGATATGTCGAACGGCCCGAAACTCCGTCGATTCTTCCTCCGCGCGCTCTCACAGCCACTTCGGAGCTGTCACGAACGCGTATTGTATCCTGCCCCCTCCGTCGCCCCCCGCGGATGAAGTTACCGCTCCCCCCGGGCTTCCCATGATTTACTCGCGGACGTCATTTTTCGCGCGGGATGAAAAAAGGACCGCGAACACGCGCGGGGAGGGGGGGCAGGCGCGAGGGAGGGGGCGGACAGAGAGGGGGCAATCCTAAGACGACGTGCAATTTGTTACACGTCATACGCCTCGTTTGAAATTGTTTCAGCGAAGAAACACGTTCCGCGCGTCCGATCGCCGGCAAACGGGTTTTTACGTTTGCCCTCGAATCGCGCGGAGGTTTTTGCCATTTGCATTTGAGCGCCGATCGACGGACGGGGCCCGGCCGCCGGGCCCGGCCGATTATTCATTGAGCGCCGCGCGCACCGACGGAACCTTTCTTTTTGCCCGGGCCCGGCCGATCGCGGCCGATCCGATTCCATGAGAACGGAACGGTCAGAGGGTTAGGGAGAGGGGGGATGTTGACCGGGGGACGGTTGATTTGGGTATTGTTACGGAAGGATTGTTGAGTAGGAACAGTTGGCGTTGATGAATGGATTGGGTTGGTTGATTGGGAAATAGTAGGTTACCATGACCGTAGTTGGAACTATGGTCATAGGGTTGAAGAAAATGAGGAAATTATTCATGCAGGAGAAAGATTACGAGAGTACTGCATTAGAAAACACTGAGAAAACATATTGTAATGGATACATTGTATCAGTCACAACAGATATTGCAAACTGTACAATGGACAGGTTACAATCTGTTTAAGATACATAGTATCTATTTCAGTATGGTTTCTCGATTAAAGTTATTGGTTTCAAGGTATTGCAAACTGAAAACGATGTTCCAGAGATGAAAACTAAATTTCCGTCAGTGAAAAAGCATCAACAACACCAACTTGACGACCTACAGACTAAAAGACTGATGATTCAGATACGAACGTTCGAAAATTTGCTGGCAACTTCAATACCCTCGCTATTTCTAGCTCACAAAGACCTGGTTGACAAGTTCCAAAAATGCCACCCTCCAGCCATCCACCAGAAACCTCAATCCATCCTCCACCTTCATTCCACTCCCAAAGTACTCCTTCTCAAATCATCCTTACAGTTCAAAGAAACCCAACACCACACTTGCATCCGACGCGATCATTCCCGCGCCATTCTATGAAATTCGTCGAAACTCTTCCTCAAGCCACCCCAGGCCCAACCCTAAGTCCATCGCTCCCCCGACGACTGCCTTGGCTCCAAGTGCGATATTTACAAGACAAAGGTGACCGGGCAGGCTAATAGACGGGGAAACGCACGAAGCGGGCAGTGAGCGAACGGACTTGCGGTCCCTCGGCTGCGTCCATCCCATTCACCGGCCGACTCGTTCTTCCGAGTGCAATCCTTTCACGTGCGAGCGGCCCACACGCGAAAAAACGTGGCCGCGCACGTACGGATATAATGTACGGGATGATCGACGCAGTAAATAAGGTATAGAATACGCATATGTAAATCACCGCGAGTGCACCCACGCCCTCCGGCCGGTCGTGCACACACGGCACAATGCCACGTGTGAGCGGCGCACAATCATCCCGTCGCGAGATAACGCCGGCCCGCGATACAAACACCGCTTATTTCTTATTTCGCGTTATTACTCATTTTCTCGTCCTCGCCTGCGCCATCTTCGCATTTTTACCGATGCCGGGGTGCCAGTAAATACGCGATTAACCGCGATAACCATCGTTTCGGCTCCAATCGGACACGGACTCTTGTCCAGGAAGCTTTTTTCGTATGGAAAGGTGCCGAGATAAAGAAGCTAGATCGAGACAACGAGGCAATTTTTATTGTAGGAAGAAGGTGGGGTGTAGAGTATCAGCGAGGTATTGCGCAATTTCGGCGATGTTGATTGGCTGATAGGAATGCATCTCATTGGCGAAACCAGTTTACAAGATGGTATCGGTACAGCTTTACAATATCATCTTGTTGGGGTAACACTTCACGTTGCTCTTCTTCTTCTAAGTTTTTCTAAGTGCGATTTCGTCGCAGGAAGAGTTTTCTGGACAAAAGGGATAAGTTTCTTCATTGTCCACCGGGACAAAAGTGAGGTTATCGTACTGGGCATTTTTAGGTTAACTTCGTTTCAAGTTCAGGTTGAATCAACTCGTCAGTTTCCCACTTGGACAAAGTTGCCGCGGAATTAAACACTTCCCGACAGATAACTCGCGGGACGCAATCACGCCGGCTAGAGTTACACATCCAACTCGCGTCCCAGAGATAGCCATCTCGCCACGCCGCGATAACAATGAGCGCGAGCTCTTCATATCGGGGCGCGCGCAAAAGGAATATGCAAATTCACCGGAATGAAATGCACACTCCGCGCGTACACGCGAAATTAAGATAAAACACCGATAGCCCGGAGGAATCGACGCGAGCCGCGGCGAAATCGAGCGTAACCGCCGTGACGCGCCAGATCGATTCATCGGCCGCGAGATGGCGCCCCGCGATTTTTCCGCACCGAAATCCCGGCTTCATTATTCCCTCGTCATTTCAACTCTTTCACGGCCGAGCGGGTTTTCGTCCGCTTTACACTTCAGCAGATCCTCGGCCCCTTGATTTCACCCCCTCCCCCCTCCCCTCCCGGCGAACCTTGTTATGATTCGTCTGTCACGTCGACCCGACGGCGCTCCGATCGCTATTGATCGATCGTTATCGCGAATTCGATATCGACGAGCCGTGCCCTCGATCGGCCGGCATTTATCACGCCGGCGAGTTTATTTTTGATGTCGCGAGCAACCGGTTCCACGTGCGTGCGTGTGTTCGTACGTGGCGGCACGCAGCGAGCCCTCGGCTCACTTTGTGCCCAAATCATAAATAAGGACACGATTGTCCTTTTAACCGGTACTCCTCAAGGACCCCGGTCCTCGCTCGTCCTATACGCTGATTATACGTGAAGAATGGGAGTCGCATGGCGTGACCATTGTTCGGGTGCCTACCGGCATCCTTCGTTACGTGCGAGACCAATCTATCGATCCTTCCCGAGAGTTGCTCGAGTTGGGCGTAGCGCGCGGAGCCGAACGCTTTCAAGGCGTTCGGTTTCACGTTCGGCTCCTCGTCTTTTCATCACGAATTTCGTTGAGAAATATCGTGTAGTGCTCTGCATTACCGATAATAGGGTTTTCTACATTCGAAATTTTAACTCTGCAATGGTTGCTTGTGAGTTAGATGAGGAAGGAAGCAGGAAATATATTTACTAATGACGAGAGAAATGTCTGAAGGAATGTTCGAAAGTGAGGTTATATTCAAGTTGATGACTAAGATGGTTTTGAGCTGATAATTCGGGAAGGAAGTAGAAAATGTACTTACTAATGACGAGAAAAGGGTTAGTCTAAAGGAATATTGGAAGACTGAAGTTACATCCAGATACTTGAATAAGTTGATCTGCCTGTTTGATCGGGAAGTGGATACCTACTAATGGAAAGAATATGTCTGAACGAATATTCGAGTACTGAGTTTATATGCTGATTCTTGACTAAAATATTCCAACTCACATTTCCGGAAGGAAGAAGAAAGGGTATGAACAAATAAGAATAGAAACAGGATCTGGAGGAACATTCAAAAAGGAGTTATCTCCAGCTAGAATCCTCCTGATTGGAAATGTGGTTCAAGACTCCAGTTCCTTACACCTCATCTCAAGATCGTTTTATCTCCGTCATCGGAACCTTCCATTTCCTCCCACTCGAAATTCCTCAACCACTTCTCATAGACAAAATCCACTCAACCAAAGTGCTCTTCCTAGAACCGATACATATCATCGCCGGCAGCAAACACACAAATTGCCCGTCGAAATTGGCCGAACTGCAACGCGGAAGTCGCAAACACCTCCCCGCATCGAACAATAACCAAGGCACAATTTTGCGCGGCCCAAGACGCTTCGGCTCGGCAAAGTGGCGGCAACCTGTTGAGCCGTGGTCCGTCGCGCGCCTATACCTGTTGCACGGCGAAACCCGGCCGCCCTTTGCTCGCGATCCACGCATACTTCCCTACGACGGCCGCTCCGTCTGTATTTTTTCCCAGCCGCGTTATGGCTTCGCCGGCCACTCGAGGCTTCGCGGCTTTCCGCCCGAAAGAAATCCAACTCTCGACTTGCTGATCCACGTTCGACACCTGTTGTTCCCTCGATCAATCATTTTTCGGCAGTCAAGCAGTTCTCGGGAAAAGAAGGACATTGTTTCGTCCAAGTAAGAAATCAGGGGAGAGACAGTGGAAGAGTAGGTACTCGGGTTTGAAAAATCGCAACGGGAGCGACGAAAACGAAGAAGAGGCGTCGTAATTGGATAAGTATCGCGTAACCGGATGTAAGTAGGTGCCGGCGGATTTTGAGTCGCCGCTTGGAACGGCGCGGGGCCGTGTTTGCATGGAATTATTTTTCCTGGTGCACCCCCGTGGCGTGCTCGTGGCCACCCGGTGCCGGCGCGCGCGTTTCGGGTGGGGGAGCCACGGGTCTCGCTACGTTGACCTCCCTAATGTGCTCATCAATAAGGGTTCTCAGTCGCGGCGCGGCCTTGTTAGGCCTTTTATTAGTCCCAGTTTTGCTAGACGCCAATCTTTACCGGCGAAACGATCCTTCGCGATCGCTTCGATATGCAAACATCGGACTATCATTACAGGCTGGAAACAACCAGTATCTGTGAAAAAGAAGTTTTTGTTTTTGCAGCAATTGAGATGTTGGTTTCTAATTTATTTACGTTTTGTTGCATTTACGTTTCGTGAACTTGAGCAAGAAGACACTTGACAAGCTGACGAGAGAAAAAAGTCCGAGACCCGTTGTCAACGCCATAAACGTACAATATCGTGCCGGTTTTCGTTGGACGAGCGCCAAACAACTGAAACTGTGGCATTCCTCAAATTTCTGCTGTTCCTTTCTCCAAGTGTTCCGCGTATCCCGCACACACCGCCGAGCGAGATGCGATAAAACTATTTCCCCTTTGAGGGGCATTTCTGGACGAGCGTTTGATGTTTTCGACGCGAACTGGTAGCCGGGGTTCAAACGCACGTTAACCCGGCCCACCTCGTGCAACATAATTTTTTATGTCCCTGTCTGCGCTACACGAGTTCCACTTCGCCTTCTCCATCTCTTAAATCTGACGAAACTTAACTACCTCGTTCAGATACAGTTTCGCTCTTCTCTTGTTAGGCCCCCGTTTTCGCGAATCAGCTGGTCAATTGCAGAAGACTTCTTCAACTTAACCTCTCGTTTCCTGTTTTCTTTTTCTACCTCCGATGTTCTTTTGAAATAAACCTAAATTGTCAAAGTTCCCTCCATCTTACAGAATCCAACATGATTCTCTAACCTTATCACAGGTATCAGGTAACCTCAAATCAACCTCCCCATAACCTTTAACTCTCAAAAGGATCTTAACAATCTCCCACCCTAACCTCCCCTGCCGGTAACTTACCGACTGGAGTTTTCCCCCCTGCTCATTAATAACCCATCGATTCGATTCGACACTTTTTCTGCGCGCGCACCATTGATCATCCCGATCGCGGAATCGCCTTGGACATTATGACCGCGAGACAATTCGTAATCAATCAAAGAATAATTACGCCGATAAGTAATGGCTTTCGGTGGGTCCGCGCGTCACCGCGCGGTAATGATCGTGATCTTTCGACACGCATGCGAGTGGATTCGCGGCGATACCACGAGAGCCCCGTCCCGTGAAAGCAGGAAGTGGCTCGGCGCGCCGCGGTTGAGCGCCACTGCCGAAACAGCCGCACGCTCGGCGCATGAGAATTTTCCCACAGTCCCCACCGAGCTCTCGAGAGCGCGCGCGCGCGCTCGGAACGCACACCCGCTCGGGCGACGTTGCCACACCTCTGCCCGCGACGAAGAGGGCGCGCGCGTCGCGCCACGGCGCCAGACAGAGACGGCGCGAAGTCTTTTCTGAAACGGCCGTAGAACGCCGGAAAAAGACGCGGCGAAAAATGCGACGCCCACGAATTCGGGGGGCTGCTCGGGGAAAATTATGCGGAAATTGCGGGGAACGCGACACTCGGTTGTATCGGAATTAAAATGAGGTGGGTGGGGGAGCGAAGCCGGGATTTGCGGGGCAGGGGCTATTTTATTGGACTTTACGGCGCGTGCAATAATTGTAATGAAATACAAGTCGACTTAATAAGTCGACGGGCGCAGCGATCGGCGGGTGAAATGATTTTTATCGGGCCGTAAGAAAGCGCGGTTTATTGCGCGGCGATTTTATTCAGTGTAATGGTCGCCGGGCTCGTTCGAGAATTATTGTCGAGAAATAGCCGGAGTCATAATATTGGCGTCGGGTGTCGAAACGTCGACTCGGCGCGCGCTGACGTCTCGATTTATTCTCGGGCTTTGTTAATTAATCGCTATTTATGGTTCATTAAAAACCGAGAAAACCGGCGGTGCGGGGAAAATGCTTTCAATGGTGCGCCCGACTCCCTTTTCGGCCGAACAGTGTCATAATTGACTTGTCGTGGCTTTTTTTGTTTCCGCAATTAAACGCGCTTGATCCAATTCCGAATCCACGTCTGCCCAGATTTAAACATCTGCTCCTGAAAATTCCCGCGATAAATTCAACGAAACGGGTGTCGCAATCGACTTATCTCCACCTGCAATATGGCCGATGATTTATCCGCCTCCATTAGATAATATTCAAATCGATCTATCCCGTTCAGAGTTAATATTAATCGCGAACGGCTAAAATCGAGTGAGATTGTTGTCTGGCATTGCGCAACCCTTTTCCCCGCGGTTTACAAGTTTCCACTCATGTCACTTTCGCCCTTGCAAAACAGCAGCCACTCCTCCCTGCGCGCAGATACGTATCTCCGTGACGACCGCGTCGTTTCCTATGCCGCGCCGCTTTTTCAGCCCCATTTTCGTGACCCATTTCGCCGCTTTCCCCAGCGGCTCGAAAAATCGTTTCACATGCAAATCCGCTCGGCCGGTTTGTCACCGTCGGGGAAGAAAAACGACGGCGACGGCGTGTCTTGCGACACGTTCCGGTGAGGCAATCGGGGCACATGTGCGATTGGCTGATTATGACGTACGAGGCTGCCCGATAAGCTGTCCGTTGACGGGAAAAAACGCGCGACTAATCGGCGACCGCGTCCTGCCTTTTTTCGGGAGGTTGGCGGTAATGGGAATTGATTCGTCTCGCAACGATTAGGACCGACTGCTTTTCTTCTTTCGGAGCAGTTTCTTCAGAGAGTTCGAACAACTTAATTTTGGAAAGAGACAAATGGCCTCTGAAATTGCTGAGAAATTAATTCAGGGGAAATCTACTCGAAGTTTATGTTGAATTATGAAACCTAGATAGGTGTTGTGTTTGAACGTTTTTGGGGTACGAATTAAGGAATTTGTAATTGCCTTTTCGTTTTGCGACCTTTTTACGATTCGTATTTATAGACTCAGTGAATATCTTTGAGTAGAAAATTTGGGTTGATTAAGAGAGAAGAATTGGAACAAATGCATTGTGAAATTGGTGAAATGGGAGGAAAAAAGTAGTTGAGTAAACAAGAGAAGTTGTTAACTGCTACAGATTGTGAAGTTATTGTAAGGGAGTTGATTCGACAGCTGTACATTGTTCAAACAATGCATAAAACAATCATAATGCGGTAATAATGATAAAAGTATACATCAATTTGACGATATAAAATTTAATATCAAGGTGTGCGAGGCGTTGTGTTGTCGGTCGTCGTGGCCTGCAATAGAACGCCGCCTGTTTCGCGCGAGAAAGGTTCGCTCGTACACAATCGCTGGATGGAGAATATATTGAGATAAATGAGTAAAGGGTGTGTTTAATTAACGAAATCTGTTAATGCGGTTTATGTAATGATAGTTTGCATGTATAATGCATATTATACAAGATTGGATTTTTCAACTTTGTATCCTATTGAAAATTTTATACTGTACACCGTCACTTTTTCAGATTACTTTCTGCAAAAACACTGTAACAAATTAACGGAACTACCTTTTAAATCACAATTCGCTAAAATAAATGCATTTCAAATTAAATATACTTGTTTCAGACTAAAATATACTTCTTTCAAGAATACCTCATCCACGAATACAATATATTTTGAAACAAGATATTTTTTTCAGTATATGTTACTTTGTATATGATAGTTTGCACAGAAACACATATCTCAATCTCGTAGAAAAAACAAAATCCCAAAATTACAATATTCCAAAAAATCCATTCTGAAAAAATATTTGAAGTTAATGCCAGATATGTCTCTTCACCTTTCTACCATAACTCTTATTCATATCTCCGCAAGTGCACTATGTCACTGAACCAAACCCAACCCATCCCACCCTGGAAAAAGCAACAGATCGTCTCTACCTCCAGTCCCACAATTCCCGCAATTAACTTTGATTTCGGCCTTAACTCAGCGGCCCCGGTTTTTGCCGCCGCCGGGGTTAATAGCATGCTCGTCTAACCGTTACTCGCGGCGCTCGCGTCGCGCGTTAATATTAATGTTAACCGCGCGGCCGCCCCGATATAATAAAGTCCGCTCTCGCGCACCCAAAGAATTTCCTGCCGGGCCTCGCGTGTGTCATCGCCGCGGCGCTTTCTTGCGCCGATAACCGCGGCGCGGCTATCGGGCATAAATTATGCGCGCCATTAGGCCGACGCGAACCGCGGCCCGGGCGAAGCCGCGGTATATATCACTGTTGCGCGCGTGATATAAAGGGTACACTTCTGCGCGCGTGTTTACATAATGGCATTTTTCACGCGGCGTCACACTATTTGGACGCCCGAAGAAAATCATATTAATGGCCGTGTCCGCGCTTTTAATCGGCGTCGATTCGGTGTCGGACACGAGCGAAAACAAAAATCCGATGATCCCGGCCTGTTCATTATGTAGCGCCTTTTTTTCCACATTTTTGTCGCACTCTTTTCGAATCGAAACATTGCGATCGGCGATTTACATCGGTGGCTGCGATGGAGGAATGTTGGGTTGGGAGGGCAAATTTGAGTGGGATTTATGGGGACAGAAGTTAGGCGGAAACTGTTTGAAATTCTTAGAGTATACCTATGATGGTGTTTGAATTCAGTCCCATTGATTGTCCCAACTGATTCAGTCTTATGAAAACGGAAGTCATATTTAAGGATACTTCTTAATTTGGTAAAGGTGAATGCATAATAAATTATAAGATAAATTATTGCTTTATGGAAAATATTTTTCCAAATATTGTTGGAACTTGTTGAATTAAGATTTGAAATATTATAAAACAATATTTTCATATTGAAAATATGACAAATTTATTTTTCAATGCTTTTCAATGCTTGAAGTTCTTAACCTCTTTTTTGAAAGTTATAACTTATTCTTTATAATGAATTCTATACTTTATATTATGTGCCCGAGCCAGTGTCCAAAATATGATGGACACTCCACCTTTCAAACCGGAAATGCGGAAAGCGATAACTTTTGGTCGATTGTAAAATAAAAGGCACTCTTATCTCGCTCATATCCGCGATCGCAGAACACTGTCGCTGTCCATTAACGATATCCTGTCGAAGTTAATCAAGGAGACACTGTCGTCTGAAATTACTCGATCGATATCCCGGTTCCGCTGCTGCCAAACGGAAGAAACCGTAAGCTACATCCTGCGGCGGTTTCGTTTCCCACGTGGCGTATCGCGTTCCGCGATTAATCCCGTGTTTCCGAGAGTCGCGCTATCGGTCGGACAACCGCGCTCGTTATCGCCGCAGACCACTTCCCCGGACGGTCGCTCAAATCCGAATTCGCGAGCGCCGATTTCCGCGCCGACCGGCCGAGGCTTCCCAGCGCCGACGCACAGAAGTGGCGCGATGCTCAGCGGACCATTTCCGTATTCGAATCGCCGCTCGACTGTGTTAAATCGAGAAAATTGAGAGATTACGGTGATCGTAAAGTGAGTCGAGAGTCGCGGGGCAAAAAGCGCGCATTTTTGCGACGAGTCAATCTGCCTTCGCCGGCCGAATTGAACGACCTCTTTCCGACTGAATACATCATGCAAATGAACTACAATCGATTCCAAAAAAACTTTGTCAGTAAACTGTAACAGTTACTCAATCATTTTACTTTGGCACTGCAAAAACTATTGTCGTAATCGACGGAACTGTTGATGTGAGATAAAAACGAAAACAAAGTGTCAAAATAGAAGAGAAATGTCAATGATTCTAACGGACATAAAATTTTTTTTTGCAAAAACAATATTTTTTAATTTGAAAATATGTAGCATTGATATGAATACAGTGACATTAGTTAACTAAAGGATTTCTCTGATTTGTTGTAGGTTTTCGTGGAAAGCATTGCGAGGAGAACATAGACGACTGCGACGGTAACCTCTGTCAGAATGGTGCGACCTGCATCGACCGGGTGAACGAGTACTCGTGCCTTTGTCCGCCGTCGTTCACCGGTCTGCAGTGCGAGCTCGACGTGGACGAGTGCTCGCTGAAGCCCTCGCCGTGCCACAACGGCGCGACCTGCACCAACTCGCACGGCAGCTACTCGTGCATCTGCGTCAACGGCTGGACCGGATCCGACTGCAGCATCAACATTGACGACTGTGCAGGCGCCGCGTGTTTCAACGGCGCGACCTGCATCGATCGAGTTGGCAGCTTCTACTGCCAGTGTACTTACGGAAAAACCGGTACGACGATTGCCAAAAAGAAGAAAATCCATTTTGTTAATTAGTTCAAATCAATTACGCAAACTGATGTTTCGATTTATAGAGTGAGAGAAAAGTGGTACTAATAATTAATATTCAATAATCAAAGGCCTGATAATATAATCAGAAAAAAGAAATGGGGAAAGCAAAAAAATGTATATAAATTCAGTATACCTTTCAGAAATATTTGTAACAAAATTTATCTGTTTAAACGTTTCACTATTTTCTTAATAGAATTAAATTCAAAATTTATTTCAGATTAGATTAATTCCAAAACTGGTTTCAATTAGTCAGTTTAGATTCTTGTAAAAGGACTGTTTTAGGAAGATGAAAACAACTCATTCCGTTCGTCTGCACTTTGCCTTCGAAAATGTAATTCTGGAATGCGAGTCGGAATAAAGTAAGGCGAGCGACGGTCAGTCAAAGTTCACTAAACTTCCCTTTCCATCTCGGCGTTTCATCTCGGCCGATTAACGATTGCCCATTATGGCTTACTCGCAAATGGTATTGCGTTTGAGGCGACTTCTAACCACGATCGACAGGATCACTCGTGGAATCTCGAAAGCGAGCGATGTCCTTGGGACTTTGCGCGCCGAAGGGAGAAACGAGTTTGGACGCGCGCAATCGTTATTTGAGTCGAGGTCGCGGGCAGCGACAGGTGCGCCGGACCCGGCGACACCGCTTTTCGGCTCGTTATCGAGTCGCGCCGCGCGGATTCGGCCGAATTGACAGTTCGCGCCGGCGTCACGCGACGGGACACGAGAAACCAGACAGTAGCGAATGACGAGGTTTTATGACTTGTGACGGCTGTGAGGGGCGGTGCGGACTGCTTTCGAGTAATTGTAATGAGGCTATTACAATTATATGGGGGTACCTTGGGAATACGGGTTGAGCTTTGAATTGAGAGAGATGTTGGAGGAGGGCTATCTAAAATGGTCCTTTTACATAAAAAAAAGTGGTTAAGCTTAGTTTGTTTAAAAAAATACGAAAGAAATTATGAAGAATGTATCTTTCCTCCGTCTGTAAGTAAGGTGCTAAAGAGTTGTTAGTTTGGGTTGGGTCCAGTTAAGAAAAAGATTTGTTAAGAAGCAATAAGAATGTATCACATTGATGTCATTCATGAGAATATTGAAAAGATGTTTTCTGATTTTGTTCTCAGTTTTAAGACTTATAGATTAAAGCTTGGAGGGGACCTCCAGTTTGGCAATTAATAAACAAATGTATATAAACACATATTTATGTTTAGGTTAAGAAAAGGGTCTAGTTTGTAGGCACTTCCAGACAGTTAAAATACTGCAATTAAAATAGAAAACCGTTCGTAGAAAAATATTCTACGAATGATTCCTAGAATTTCAGTAAATTTTACTGTATCGTTTAAAGAAATATCTTCAAAGAAGATATTTCTACTTGATATCACAAATTTGTTGAAAGTAAATTCTTCAGATAATATAAAATTTACTATATCATCACTAGAAAAAAAGATATCCAGTTGGTGTTTCATTTTAACATTGCAACATCTTTGGTGTTTCCTCTGGGTAAAACCGTTTTGGTTTGAGACATTTTTCGTGTCTAATATTTTAAAGAGTTTCAAAATGAGACACTTGTTCTTGTAGTGATCTGGGAAAAATTAAAATTATACTACTTTTATTCAAATAAGAGGCGATGCCCTACGGCTACTAGATGGTATATTAAAATTAATGAACTATTTTCCTCAGTATAGGCCCTTAATTTTTAGATAAAAGAAACTAATCATCCAAAACCCATTTTAAGGTTTACTCTGCCACTTGGAAGACGCCTGCACATCCAACCCCTGTCACGAGGGAGCTATCTGTGACACTAGTCCCATCAACGGGTCCTTCGCCTGCTCCTGCGCGACCGGATACAAAGGATACGACTGTTCCGAAGACATCGACGAGTGTTCCCAAGGTACACACCACTCTCTCCCACCCATCGAAACCACCCTCCCAAATCCTCCACCAAATCCCACCGAACCGATTTCCCAACTGCCCCCCTCTTCCGAACAAAAACCTGATGACAACATACGGCAATTAGCCGGCCGAAGAGTCGTTTAATTGCGATCGGCAACACTCGGTTTTCGGCATTCCCCCGGGTGATAGCGATCTGCGGGCACAAAGGAGCGCGCGGCTCGGCGACGCCGGATCGATATATTAATGGGTCGGATTATTTCACGGCGTCGGGCGCTTTTCGACCCGTTCCAGGAAAGGGCGTGCAATGACCGGCGACTCATAGCTCGGCCGCCAACTTTTCCCGCGCATTGTTCTTTGTTCGTCTTTCCAATTAAACCGCGGCCGATCGCCGTTTTCCGATCCGAATCGCGGCTGAATAATCGGCCGGTCGACCTGGAAAGCCGAAGCAAAAACGCAGCCTCGGATTAATCGGAATACGATTTGAATTGCAATGCCGCGAGTGATCCGCGTGCGCGCCTTTTTCCCGGCCCGAAAACCGGCAAAAATCGTAATCGCCGCAACGGCGCTCGCGCGATTTATGCACATACATCGAACCGCGCGAACAATGGCCCGACTACGTTGCGCATTCGTACGATACTTATACGCATTGTATGCTAATCGCGTCGATTGCGAAATGTGGCCATCATCTTTGGGCGGCTACCTGCGATTTATTGGACCGTACGTTCGGGCTGTGGCTTTGCTTTTTTCCTATTTCTCTGCCGATTTTTCCATTTGCGCAAGGCCGTTACGTCGCGCGGATAACCATCGACGGGCTAAGCCGCGTGATATGCGACGCTTGCCACCGGTCTTTTACCCTCGCACATCAATCCGCACCGCCAATTAGCCGGCCCTTTCGCGTTATGTCACCGTCGCTCTGTAATTACCGATCGATCGCGAGTATTTGGATTGCGACTTTGCCCGGTTTGCATATTCATGCGACTCGAGGTTTACGATTGACACCGAGTTATGACGGGACGCGTACGTGATTACCGATCGCGCGGCCGATCGCTATCCGAGGTTTATCGCTGGAAATCGGTAGGCTGACACTGTCCGCGGAAAGGAATTTTAAAAAACCCAGCCTGCAACTTCAAAAGTTATGACTCTGTAATTTGGTTTTTTGAACTTTTAGTCGGTCCGCTAGTTTGTAAAAACTGCTCCCAGAGTTCCTCGAACCGATTTCCTCGGTAAACTAAGTTATAGTTCAGTGACGAATTCGTAATTACATTTTTCGACATTCCTCGGGTTCGTTCGTTTGGAACGTTTCCCAGACTTTTCCAAACCGATTTTCTCCGGGAAACGTAATGGCGTAAATCATGAAGTGAGCCGGCGATTAGCCGCGGTCCTCCGGGCGACCAATTTCGCGAATGACCGTCATAGGCTCATTTCGCTCGACCGCTCGTTCCCATTATCGGCGACTTTTTGCCGCCCGGCTGATACGCTTTAGGGCACCGATCGAGATTCC
Source organism: Ceratoteleas bidentatus (assembly GCA_022817645.1). Taxonomy (NCBI): domain Eukaryota; kingdom Metazoa; phylum Arthropoda; class Insecta; order Hymenoptera; family Scelionidae; genus Ceratoteleas; species Ceratoteleas bidentatus. The sequence goes on from JABFPB010000532.1 coordinate 27,253, forward strand.
GCCGGCTCGATAAAGCGACACAGTCCGTCCCGCGGTCATCCTCCGCGGATTATTAACGGCCATCGGGCATAATTACCGATGCGGGACCTTTTTTTCGCCGACACCTCGCGTCGTGTGAAAACCTAGTTCGCTTATTACGCTGAATTATCGGATTCTTGTTAGTCGTAAGAGAGCGTCAAACGAAATTAACGATCTCACTTAATCGGCATACTAAAGTGAAAAAAACTTATTCCGCGGTTTTTTATTTTCAATCTTTCTAAAGGAAACATCTGTTGCTACGAAGATCGGTAATGACGGTCGAAAAAATGTTAGGCGGAGAGAAAAAGGCGACGACAAAGCTCGGATGACGTATCAAAAAATCGGAGGAAGAATGGCCGTTTGTGACATTTCTCTGTCTGGGGAAAATGATGCGGATAGTTAAGACAAAGCTGAGAGATGACGGTGAAAAAATTTAATTGACGGAGATGCGGCTTTTTTATTTTTGCTTTTCGAGGGAAAAAATGCGGGTAGTTAAGTCAGCCGGATGGTTAATTAAGGGACGAAGTATTTTCCGAAACGGCACAATTTCTAATCGCGAATGAAATGTGGCCGGCCGCGCTCGTAAAGACGCGCTTATTCCGCCGTATCCGGAGCCGGCCTCCTTATAAATATTTACGCCGAACCGACGAAAACGGCGCGGCATTAGGAGCCGGCCGGTCTCCCGCGGTTTTTCGACCGCGCGTCTTGCCTAATTCCGCCCGCCGATTTCGTATTCGAATCGGCCATTATTGCCCAACTTCACGAAACGTTACGGCGACTTTACGGCGCGATGATTTAAAGCGCATTCCATCGTGGAATGCTGAAATACGAAAAACGGCCATTTTTCCGATCCGCCGACGTGCCCTCTTTGATGTTAATTTGATTCTCTTCCCTCGGTAACGAAGGCGTTTTTTCGACCGGACAGATTCCGACGGAAAAATTGCACCGCGATATCGCCGAATTTCCAATGCCGGAAATTTGGCAACGGCGCTTCTGTCAAAAGTAAACCGATAGGCTGCGGAATCCGACGCATACCTGGATCCGATTCGGCGGCAATTCGAGTTTCTCGAAAAGTGTTCGGACGGAGACTTTTTGCGGGCGATTCCACGCGAAATCGCGAAAAACCGGGAGCGAGAAAACGGTCCCGGAAAAAGCTGTCACGGGTGCATTCGAGCGGTGAATCTAATTAAACGCTAAATTGTTATCCTAAGTTTAATAACAACCGTAATGACCTCGCACTCGGAAGGGCGGCTCTGCTATTATCTAGATTGCATATTTTCTGGTAAATTAAGTTTCTACGGCGGCCGGCAAGAAGCCGGGACTTTCATGCAATTTGCCGGAGCGTCGTGCGGATGAGCTCGAAAACGGAATGAAAATTGCCGGGCAGTAATAAGATCATCGGAGAAAGTAGCCGGTTCGTGTGTCTTTGACCGTTTTTCTTTATTTTCGCTCAATCCTTATACGATATCGATTTTGGATCTTCCGTGTCGATTCTGTGTCGACATTTTTTCCCCCAGATCCGGGCGAGAAACGATGACAGAAAGTTGTAATGGTTTGGATTTCTATTTGAAGATTTTGACGTAAGGGTCCGTACTTCCGTTTTTTCGGGTGAAGGGAAAAAGCGCCGTGATTACCTTAGCGCAATTAATTTCAAATTAGAAACAACAACGTAACCGCGGAACGCGACTATAAAGCGACCGCATAAAAAGTGGAGCAAAAATTTTAATGGCTTTCTGAATGTAAAATAAATAGCTCGGGCTTTTTCGCGAACGCTCGCTGTAAACACGACGAAGAAATGCGCTTCTTGCCGTCGGATTCGCGTACTGCGGTTGTTGCGTTTAGCGGCGTCGGAAAAACGCAGAAAAATGTCCCCTTAGTCTTCGTCCGCGGCAGACGTTTTAATTGCAACGTCATGAAAAGGGTCTCTGCGATGCTGAAAAAGTTCATAAATATCCGGACGAGAGCTTCGCGTCGCACAGGTGTCTGTCGTTCCCTGCGAAGTTTCCTGAATGGAACGGTTTTGTTCGTTGAGGAATTGCGGTTGGGAAATGAGTTTTTATCACGAATTTCGGACATTTTTCCAAAGTCAGAGTTACTCATTTAATTTATTTCTTATATTCAGTGTATAACTATATTCAGTGTATAAATTAATTTTTCTTTGGTTCATATTAAATGTTTATACTATTTTATCAAGCAATGTCTAGTAATAATATATAATTCAATTGCGGGGTTAAAATGTACGGTATAAAAACAATAGAAACTATTGAATAGTTTCAAGCAGAGTGCTTCCTTGATTTTTTGCGTGTTTCTTTGTTTTTTGAAATAGTAGAAGAGAATTTCACAATAACAACTTACTACAATTTGCAATTAAGTAATTAAACACTTAAGGTCCCTTCTTTTTCAACAACATTGTTTTCTTATTCACACTGATAAATTTATTTAGTCTACAACAAACATTTTTTGTTGTGTAATAAATAAAAGGATATTTCTATGGGACGAATTAACAGATTCATTTCCGTAAACTCCAGTTGTAATAGCTGAAATTTTGCAACTGCAACTGGAAAATTAGATTACGTATTCGCGTGAGAGGAGTCCTGGTTAAATTAGCTGGACTTTAAATCAGAAGTCGGGTTAGAGAAACACTAATCGCCTGTCATTAAAAATCCCTTTTATATATACAGAAATATCTTTATCAGATTAAATTCTAATCCAGGATAACCATTTATCTCAATTAAAATTCAAGAAATGTTATAATCCGAACCATTTATCAAATAATTTAGCTTGCCTACCTAAACATTTCTCTAAGCAAAATTAAAACAATTCAGTAGAAAACTAATTTCTCTTAACAAACCATTTCAATAATTCCTCAACCAAATTGGTATGTGAATTATTAAAATGGTTTGTTAAGGAAATTGTATGTCTCATTACGATTGGACCATAATGAGACAGTTTCCAAGTACTCTCATTCCCAAAAAGTCCACGACCACATTTTCCCAACTACGTATTAATCACCTGAAACAAAAACTCAATTCACCCATCAACCCATTCAAATTCCCCAATTAAAATTACAAAAAAACTCTTCATTAACCCAACCAGTATCTCATTCCAAAACCGTCTTCCCCAACCACACTTCGATGTCCAAAAACTGACTCAACCTACAAGTATTTCTTTGAAAAACCCTCCAACTTCCTCGGCGAAAAAGCGTCAAATTTCAATTCTACACAGTGGGAAACATTAACAATGTCCCGACCGCAAAAAGCGACTCGGCACTGATAACCCGACCCGTTTTCCCTGCGCGATCTCCTTATTAATCGGTCGATTCTCCGACACCTTCGCGCCGAACCGCGTCCTTTTTTCCTCCGAAATTGGCGAAGAATGCCGCGACCCTTGCGCGCGTCCGCTTTTTCACGCGCATTGATTATGCCGCACACGTAGTCGCGCGAATCGCTTTCATTATCACTCGCGTCGTCGCAATGCGTGCAGCCGTACAAGGCAACCTCGCCGGACCTTTTGCGGTCCGGTCGCGCGCTTTTTGCGGCCCAACTTTCATCGCATACCGGCACACTACGCTCGAAATCCCGATCCGCGCAAGATCGTCCCGATCGCCGACGACGCGTCTGTCGCCGCCGCCGTCGATGAGAACCGGATAAAGACTTTCACCTATGAGCGCGCGGTTATTGAAAGTTTCGCACGCACCGCGGTTGCGAAACGCCGCCGGCGCCGAAGACAATGCTAATTGGAGCCGCGAAGAGAACGCTCGGACTAATTCATTTTTAATTAGACCGATTAGATCATTCGGGCGAACGGAGATTACGCATTTTTGCGGCATAATTGCCATTGTTTTGTGTGGCACGGTTTCAACCGGGAATTTTATCGCGCGGATTTTGAGGGAACAAGGTTTTGACATTTTGTGCACGGTTTCAAGTATAGATAAGAGTATACTTGAAATTTAACAATTTTTAATTGATTTTAAAGTTTTTATTTGTATTAATTTATGGAACTACACTAGAAAGGGGTAAGCTTCCATTTTGCAGACTCTAATTTTAAAATTAAAAAACACTGAATTGAAAGATATAATATAAAAATCTTTTTATATTATATCTTTATGATTATATCTAAAAGACAATTTTTCAAATGTTTTAACAGACCAAATGTAAAATGTAGTCGACATTTGTAGTCTTTCGTGTTTTGACGTCTGACTGATGCTTGTAATGATACATTTGCAAAGATTCGTTCTTATTTTCGTAAGAACGGTTTGACGTAAGATCGTCCAAGTGGATCGCATTACACGATTTTTAACTCGAACCGATCTGTTGCAGGATCTCCATGCGAGCACGACGGAATTTGCGTGAACACGCCGGGCTCGTTCGCATGCAACTGCTCGCAGGGCTTCACCGGCCCGAGATGCGAAACCAACGTGAACGAGTGCGAGTCGCATCCCTGCAAAAACGACGGCTCCTGCCTCGACGATCCCGGGACGTTTCGCTGCGTCTGCATGCCTGGTAAGTTCTTCACAATTTTATCGTTTACACGATCGAAAAAGCGACGAAGAAGTCGCGAAATTTCCATCTTATCGGAGAACGACAATCGCGAGAAAAATTCGGCGGATTGATAATCGAATTTTCAAGTTAAACGAAAAAAAGGAAAACGAAACGAAGAAAGGGAAAAAACAAAATAAAGGAAATAAAAAGGAAGAAATGGAAAAAAGAAAAATTGGCCAAGAACATTTCCATCGAAACAGGGAAGGGGGATTTAGGAATTGAGGAATTCGAAAATTGATTTTGGAATTCGGGAGTTAAAAAGGCGAGTTTGCAGTCACTCCTCCAATTAACCAATCAATCGGGCGGAACCGCCCGTCTTCAGCCAACCTAAAAGGAGTTAATAACATCTCGAAGCAATTAATAACGTCGATGACTGAACGGCCTTTTTTGTCGGACCCGCGTTTTTCTCCAAACGACAGCTAGCCAGTCAAAAGCGGTTAAATTGACCCTTTTTGCCGCACATTCCACCGGCAATTAGGCGCCTCTCTCTCCGCGGAAATTCGTCTCACGAGGTGCGATGTATTACAAACTTACCCCTTCGTTTTCAGATTTTCTATTTCATCAATAAAAAACTGTCTTTAAATAACTTATTTTTCTTCTAGATTTTATTTAAAGTTGACCATTTATTTCGTTTTCATCTTATCCAATCATCTCTGATGAAAATCTGCATCTCTGACCAATAAAAATAAATAACTCTCACACTTGACAAATCTTATCGAAAGTCGACTTTTCGACGTCCGCCTGACTTTTCCCCAGTTTCGGCGCAGATTTCCGCGCGGCGATACCGTCGGCGAAATGTTTGCCGGTTGACAATCCCGCGCGGCATCCGATAGCCCGGCGCTCGTTTATTTGCGCCACGCGCGAGCCCGCGCCTTAATTGTTCGACAGCACCGCAGATAGTGCGTGCCTACCCTCGGACATTCTTCCGCCTCGAACGCGCGGCTTTTATCTCGACTCGATCGGGCGCGCGCTATCGCATTCCGATAATCGCGATAATCCCGATAAACGCAGCGCCGTAAATCGTCGCGGAAAAATGCTCCTTAACCCCTTTCTACCAAAAAAAAGCTACGAAAAAGAAAGCCTAAAAGCAACGAAGCCGAAACATTTCTTCCACTGAAGAGAACTTTCACAATATTAATTTTAGTCAACTAGTAAAATTTTAACTCGAGAAAGATTTTCACACGGCTTTTTTAATATATCTGGATGCATTGAAAAAAAGATGAATTAAAAATGTCTTTTGGAGGTTAGAAAGTTACATTCAAAAATTGAAAATTAGTATAAGAACCCTAAAGGACAGTTTAAGTTAAAGGAAATCATCGTCATTACCTTAAAAAATTAATGTTGTAAAGTCCACCCACTCCCTCTAATGAAATAGACACCAAAATTCCAAAATAAGACAATTTTCAAGGGTACTCGCTCGCGTTATTAAATACAAAGTATTTCGAGGGTCAAAGGGGGTTCCCAGGAGGTGGTCCGCTCGACTTCTTCGAAATGTTAAACCTGAGCCAACCCCGGAGAAAATGACGAGGAAACCGCCGCCGGGGAGAAAGCCTGGGGGTCGAGGGGGAGGGGGTGGTCGGTACAGCGAAGAAGACGAGCGGCGTAAAATATGATAGCGGGATTCGCGAAATATGAGCCCGAGACGGCGAGATCCGTTGGGGCCCGGGCCCCGGGGGGACTCGGCGGCGTGCCCCGCTCTTCGGCACAAAGGCTTATCTTGTCCCTGGCGCGGCCATTTTGGTCTCCGGCACTCGGCTTCGTCAGTCGTCTTTCGTCGAGTCGTCCTTTTTGCCTGCTCGCCCGCAGCTCCGAGCCAAGCTTCGTTTCCTCTTTTTTCAGTTCCCGTACGCTCTCGCCCGTACCTTCGCCTTTCTTGTCGAGGCCCGGCTGTCCCGTAAAAGGATCCCGCTAAATAGCTCTAAGAGCTTCGAGGAAAAAGGATATCTGCGCGTAGCGAGGATTCCGCGTCGAGAGAATGGGCTGCCGCACGTTTATGGTCAATTTGCGGGGTTATGTTATAGGGAGTGAATGGGAGACAGGAGGAGGAGGAGGAGGAGGAGCATTTTTCCATGGGGTTGAGGTTAGGGACGAGAGTGAAGAGTTTGGGAACGGTATTGGAGTAAGGATACATATTTACCCATGTGATATGTTTTGTAAATTTACATGTTTTAATATTTTGAAATGTTTAAAATTATCGTATTGTTATCAAAAACAACAGTGGAATATGTATCCCCACATAGGTATATGAACAGCTATAAATATTCAGGGATATTATGAGGCATATAAATTTATAACATCTGGGGCACTTCATTTTTTTGAAGCTTCAGAATTTGGGGGTTATGATCGGTTTCTGACCCGAAGTTGGTTTGAATTTTTGATAAGTTGAGATTAATCGTCCGGGACGAATCGAATTGTAAGCCGATACAAAGCCAGTTGGAATGGCCGTGCAACCCGATCTGGCGCGTCCGCGTAATCCGTAGATGGCGCTGCAGTGATAGATCGCGAGGAAGTGAGCTACCTGGGGGACTTCGCGCGGTGAGCCGGAGGTTCACACGGGAGCGGAATTTTGCAGATTTTTATAGGTTGGGATCTGGGAAAGGTAGGATATATTCCTGGTGTTGATTGGGGTTTTCTGAGGTGAACCACTTTGGGTCTGTTTCAAACATATTTTTAGGGTTGTTACTGCTCCGAGGAAGAATAGATTCATAAATATCTCTCATTCTTCTTAAGTAAACTAGGACGTTCTTATAGAATATAAACACGATTTCTAAATTCTCTAAAACATCGATGATTGGCCTTTCTCGGATCTTGATGTCCTATAAGGCCCAATTTTGTTATTCCAAGGATTTTGACAGATATCATCTACCTAACCTCGGAATTCGCAACCTTGATCTCAGTTAAAAAACTGAATCGTAAAACTGTTTGGCCTAACCTCAAATTTCATTCAACCTTCATCTCGCCACCCCTTCTGGCTACGTCCTAATATCCCACCCCATCCTCAATCCTGCAGTTTCAGGGCTTCCCATTCGCCCTTCGCACTCATAAGCTCGTACTCTCGCGCATGATATATCATCAAAGATGTAGATTGGCCCACGGCATTATCCCGCGACTTGGCCTCGTCTTCGCATTGTCCCCACGGAACAATGGCCGGGCGTCCACTTGCGAAAGCAGTCCTCTCGCGACTCCTTTTTCGCCTTGTTTCCTTGCCGAGTCCTCCGCCTCGGCTCCTTCCACGCTCCGTTGTCGCCGGCCAGCACCATTAAACCGATCCTCCTTTATTTCCCGAAGAAAAGAATCGCCGATCGCAACCTGTTCCCCAACCGTACCTACGTCATTGTTCCATTTATTTGCCTAACCTTCTTTCTCTGCCCTCCTCCCCCCTCTCGTTTATCCCCCTCTGTCCTTTGTACCAGCTTTCGTAACAACCCAGGATCTTTGGCAATCCGATGAAACGAAATTCGCGATCGAGTTGGATGTGTTCCTTCTGGTATATTCCACTTTGTGAGGTTCAGCAGCTTTGTGGCTGACATGGAAGAGCATAGAAGAGAATCAGTATAGAGATATTGCAAAGTATCCTAAAGGATGTGGTTGGGTATTTTATACTTAATTTGTGCCAGTAGGTGGTAAGATTAGATGTTTCTGGATTGGGTATATTTCAGTTTAGCAATTTGGAATAGGTATACCCACTCAATAATACCCAAAATCCATGAGCCTTAGAATTTCTTGGGTATGTTTTACCCGTTTGTTTCAGTCTGTTCGGTCATCAAAGTGTCGATCGATCGAAACTGGATCGCGGGAATCACTTAGCCATAGCAAATGCTACGTTGGGGAACGTGACATTATCCGCCGATTGCCACTTTCCCGCGCATTTGTCGCCGTTTAATAAGCGATCGGCGGGACGCGATCGGTGCACTTATCGCGCGCCGATAGGCGTTCCCATTCATCATAGTAATTGGCGATGCGCGGCCCCACCATAAATCATGCGCGTGTCGTTCGGCGTACGCGCGGACGAGACAAAGAGCTCTCATTAATTCTGCATTTCTGTCGGCGCGGGGGAGGGGGCAAAGGGCCGGGTAAATATGAGCAACGAAATTTCTAAATCATTCTTTGTTAACAAGGCTGGATGTCACGCAGCATGACGCTCCGCCTTTGAGTCGGCGCTGGACGCGGTCCGGCGTAATTGTCGACGATTTATCAACGAATTTCGTGCAGTCGAGCTTCTGGACATTTTTCGCGCAGACTATCCTAAAATAGTTCACTGGGATTTCCTGTTGAAATTTCCGGAGCAATAAGAAGTGTCGATCAATTTCTACGAGGGTGAAGAAAGGAGAAAGTGAGGTTAGGAAAAATTTGATTTGCTATACTGCAATCGTGAAGGAAACTTCACTGGTCAGTTTTCAAGCCCATAAATCATATTTTGCATAACTTCCGAGTAGTTTCTCGATAAAGAAACATTAAAGTGAGGTTATGGACATATCCTCGAGAAAATGTACATCATTTTCTGCAATTTCTGCAATGAGAGTAATTTCTTGAAAAATTTCCAAATCTACAGGTAACCTCGTAATAACTCAAATTTAAAATTACACCACATTCTCACTTTTTCGACTTAATAAGGGGTACTATTAGCTAGCTCAGTC
>JABFPB010000533.1:0-36433 GCA_022817645.1 Ceratoteleas bidentatus
TTTTACGGTATTTGTACCTTAATTCGATTTTACGGTGCATGTACCGTAATTGGACTTCCGAAATTTTTAACAGTGTAATTATAGAAAGATTATTCATGCAAGATATATCAGAGAATAAACAACACTGATCAGAAATGCATTCAAAGTAAAAGTAACCACAAAACTATATTCAGTTACGATGATAAAACAAAATGTTCGAACAGAATAGATAAGAACCTAAATTTCCTAAAAGATCTTAAGACAAAATCTATGAGAACGGAATAGGCAAGATCAGAAACTCACTAAACAATTTTAAGGCAAAATCTATTAAAATATTAGGTGGGAAGAAAAATTCCCTAAAAGATCTATAAGACAACATCTATAAGAACAGAATAGATAGGATAAGACAAAATCTATATTAAACCAGAATAGATGGGAACCTAAATTCCCTAAAATATAGGGTCAGGAATCAACAGAACATTGACCGGAATTAATAACACAAACAATTTGCAGTTTTTATTTCACAAATCGGTAATTTACAACTATGATATGCATTTGTTCCTCTAAGAACCGAAAGAAACAATTTGACCGAATTGTCCGAGTACCAAGGACAACGTGTGGATATTCATGCGAAAGGATTACGGGCAAACGCATGCCTCCCGACAAGACTCGCGAGACGAGTGTTACCCGGCGCTGCTGAATGGTTCGTTTGTCTCTGTCCGAACGAGATCGATTGTGAAGCGTGTTCGTCACGACGGAAAAACGCAATACCATTGTCCTCTTTCGTCAACGTTTATAACCAGGAGCGTGCACCGTTACGCAATCTCAAAATATAAATTCTCCACTGTGATAAAATGCTCCGCCTGCGCGACTGCCTCGACCATAAAAATATCGTTGACTTACATCTGTAATCGATTCGACCGTTACCCCCGAAGTTCCGCCGGAAGTGCGCGAGATCTCCATTGAGACTTGGGTTTCCGCGGTGGCGAGTCGACCAGCCTTTTTTTGCATTTAGGGACCAATGACTGCAGTTATTTACAAGTTTGGGGTGGGAGGGGTCTGGTAAAAAATGTCGAACGCGTTTTGTTTTCGGCCTTGCGTGTCGCTGTTATCGTAATGCAGTCTCATGTTTATTGCTTGTTACGATCCCGTGGGATCCGGAGTTGCCTTGTCGCTGATATGAAACGACCGTTCGAAAAACTTGTCGAGCCGACACGACGGAAAAGAGTGGTTGCTCGGTTTTTTTCGTTGGGAGTATCCCTGGAGGATGAAAGTCACTAGATGGGTGGAGCTAGGTTTGGATGGGTAGAAGTGGGTCGAATTGATACTTCAAAGATTAATCTAGGACTATTTTACACGAAGGTGTTCTTGTTGTAGAGATATCTTCTAGGTACTTCAAACTTAAGGAACTTTTGGATAGGGATATCCTTGAGAAGACCTTCTGCAGTTAAATTTCTTGGATAGAAACAGTCAGTTGGTCACAGATGAAACATCTAGGGACATTTTCTTTGCAAAGGTGGAGCTTCATCGGCTCTAAAAGTATCAGAGTACCTTCGAACTATTTTCAGATGTTTTTAGGTTTAGGAACAGTTGTTGCTTCTTTCTTTGTTCACCTCTATAAGAAAAGTGGTGACCAAGCTGACCTCCAGTGGTGAACCAGCTGAAGTGGTGACTTCAGCTGACCTCCCACCTTCTCCAGTCCTTAGATTCCCTAGACGTTTCAGTTAGGAACCATACCTAATTGTCTCTGACCAGAAGATACTCCCAATCCCAACTTGGTAGATCTTTAGGTCATCTTCTTAGATCTCCATCAGACAAATTCTCTACCTTCCACCCTCTGAGACACTTCCATCCAGGTTACTCCCAACCTCAAACCCCTCAAGATTGCCTCAATGGAGTTCCCTTGTACTTCTGGTTCCCTCCCCCGGGGGTTCGGTGTCTATGAGCACGGTACGCGTAAACGGTAAACCACAATCGTCCGGGGGAAAAAATGAGGCGGTGGGTGTGGGTGTCGGATTTGGGGCAGGGGTTCCTTCGGTGGGCGGGGGACGTTGGATCTGCTGGTTGGCACAAAACGAAACAACTGGTATGCCTAGCTCTATATCATCGTGTGTGTCCCGGGGGACGGGTGGCGTCCCCCTGGATTCGACTTGTTGCGGTATGTAGGTGTATTGCGGTATGAAAAAATATTCCGTTGGTAACACCGTTTAAAAAAGTTATCGCATCTGGGTAACCTATGTGACGTTATAGGTACGCTCATCTTCATTTTTATCGTATTTATATTGTACAATTATTGTTGCGAGAATTCGGTACAAACGTTACTGTAGAAAACACAACGACTCTCCTTCCGCCTCGCTTGTCCTTTCACCTCGTCTCATCCTTCCGTCACTCAGTTCTCCCCTTGCGCGTCTGCCACGCCGCTCGTACGTATACGCCAAGCTTATTACTGCGCTCGTTCGTCCGTAACACTGCAGGTTGTATCTGAGTAGTGTCTGTGATAATAGTAAGTAGTACTACGGTTACGCGCGTGGAGAAGGCGGTTGCGCGATTGGACTAGCACGACGATTCCGACGCGATTTTCGAGTTCTGGGGAGGATAGCTGGCAAAGTGTTGGCAAAGAGAGGGCCCAAAGGGGTCTGGTGACTTTCGACAAAGTAGTCGTTTTCATTTGGTTCTAGGGTGAGGTTCGAGTGAGATATGATTTAGGTCACATGGTGGTTTCAGTGGTGTCATCAGTCTCATTGGGTCCTAGAAGGTGAAGCACCATTGGCTATAGGTTTCGACTTATGGTCAATGCGGTTCCACTTTGCTAGGGACATTTGGTGCCACATCAGTTCTCACCGAGAAGGCACTACTCTTAGCAATTTCTGTACCGGTGGTTCGAAGCAAATGAGGGTCAAAACGGTTAGGTTTCGCTATTTTTTATCTGGTTTCACTGGCCTTTTGACGAATGGGAACAGGTTATGCATGTTGTAACAGGTTCGCAACCGTTCGGACCGAATAGTTTCGAATGCTTTAGTCGCATTGTTTCGCGACGGATGGACGTGTGGATGGGTCATAAGTGAAAATGATGTGAAATCGATGCGGACTGGCGTGTTGCGGTCTGCAGTCTGCAAGGACGTAATTCGTCGTTTTTCGGCGACGTGTTTTGCGCATCGCGCATCAATCGAAAATTAGCGTTTCAACACATCGTAGACTGTAGGTTTTTTATAAGAGGGCATAACTCGTCCAACTATTTCCACGTTTGAATAAATTATACCGTGCATAGCTCCCTTCGCGAGAAGGTTTTGTTCGGAACTCTGGAACGATGTGGCAATTGGCGTGTTGAGTTTGAAGTTATGGTTAATGAGAATCTGGTTTCCAAAATTCGATGAGTTTGGGAATTGTTTGAAGATAGGGTAAATCTTTAATTTTTTTCTCGAACGAAGATGATGGTAGAGAAAAATTGTAAGATTTTATCGTAAAACTTGCAAATAAAAATAGGAATGTTTCTGTTTGGGCTTTGTGTCCTTCAGCATGTACTTTCAAGGTTTTGATAGCAAAATATGCTAATATCAACAGTATTTACGTATGAGGACAACATAAGTATTTCGATGTGTTGCGTAGGTTTTGTCATTGGAATATTTTTTTAAATTCAGCAATTCGTTATACATAGACTACTATTATTTGAACTATATATTATAGTTCAAACAACGCAAACATAAGTACTCTTCTTTGTTAATTTTGTTAGTTTTTTTTAATATTCTGACCAAATCATATTAACCAAATACTGAACCAAAATTCAGGCACAGAAATCTCCAACCCACCAATCAAACTCAATTCCAAACTTTTAAACGCCTGACCTCTTTTCTTTTTTTGTTTACATAACACACAAACATAAATACTCTTCTTTGTTTACCAATTCATTTTCGAGTTACTCATTCGGGCTATTGCTCATTTCTGGGCCCTGGGTAGTTCTCCAGTCTGAATGTCTCCCAAATCAGACCCTAATCAACCTTCCAACCCAGAATTTCGGACCAATCAATCCGGCTCTACGCGTACCGTTGTGAGAGAAGCCTAATGGTTCACCCGGTGACCTGCTGTGGAGCGCGCATGCGAATTGGGGTAGTAGTGGTAACGGTATTGGGTATAAGGGACGCTGTCGCGGGAAACGACACTGACAGAGACTCGAATGCGACACGGCGAAGAAGGAGGAGGCGGCAGAGACGCGAAGATGGAGGAGGATAGCGCGGGGGAGGGGGGGAGGTGGCGGAGGTCCGAGGCGACGTCTGGAGAGTAGGGGCTCGGCGTAGGCGTAGGCATAGGCACACGTACAGGCGCCGAGGACAAGAAGTGCGTAGGTGTGTAGGCGTTACTTCGGCTGAAATCGCGCAGGTAGGCGTGCCCAAGGGCGGGGCCAGGTGAGTACACCCCTGACCCAAAGTCCACGCGTAACCTCAGACACGGCACGACGGAGACGCGCGGGTCCCCGGTGACATTGAAAAACCGGCGACGTTTTCGGATTCGACGTGACAGCCAGAGTGGTCGCCTGAAATTCGCGACGAGAGGAACGCGAGGGATGAGGCAGGCGGGGTAGGCTGCAAGCATCATGTTTATGTTTAGGGGTCGTAAGGAAGGCGGTTAAAAATGGAAGTCTAGAGACTGTATGGTATATGGTGGACTTTTTTTGGGAAAATCCCAAGTCCGGTCGATTTGAAAAATTGTTTTGATGATTTTTGAGGTTAATTGAAGAATAATAACGTAGTTTTGGCCTTTCATCTGCCTCTCGACATTTAAATCGACGGTTAGAGTTGAATATGTGGTATATAGGGAAACGTATTCTGTTAGAATTTGGGTTTTCGAGGTAGGTTGAAGAATAGTAACTAATTTAGCTTCCTTTTGCCTTTCGGCATTTAAATGGAGGGTTAAACTTGAATGTATGGTATATAGGGAAACGTATTTTGTAAGAATTTGGGTTTTCGAAGTAAGTTGAAGAATAATAACATAGTTTAGCTTTGCGAATACTTTACGAGATTTAAATCGACGGTTAAACCTGAATATAAGGTATACGGTGAATCGTACGGTGTTGGATTTTTGGGTTTTCGAAGTAAGTTGAAGAATAATAATATAATTTGGCTTTCCTTCTGCCTTTCGACATTTAAATCGATGGTTAAACTTAAAGGTATGGTATGTAGTGAAACATATCCTGTTAGAAAATTGTTGTGGGGATGTCACATTTGGGCAAACACAAAGATGGCGATGTAAAAAGAAGTAACTTTCTATTTCTGGCAGTTTCTATCTTCAGTATCGATGTTTTTCTTGCGATTTTTGTCCAAACGATGCCAAATATGTGGTAGTCTTGATTGTATATAAAAGTAGTTTTAACAGGGTATTGAAACATAGTGAAACGTAGACAATAAATGGATTAGTGCGACTGGAATAGATACGTTTATTGTCTATGTATCCGAATGTTTCAATGTGTTCGGTTGAATCTCCTCTACTGATACTATTGGATTATTTGTTAATTCTTCTCTTAAGTTTCGTATTACTGTTCAATGCTACTCTTGTTTATATTTTGTTTTTTTCTTTTCAAGGATTTTACGTTTGGGTTATTGGTATAATTATTAAAGTTATAGAATTTAAGTGAAATTTAGAATAAAATTTAGAGTTAATCGTAGTTTTGAGTATTCAGAGTACTTTGCGGTATTTTGCAGAGGATTACGTGCAAATGGAATCATATTTACTTTTTACAGTAGTTCTCATGTTGATCCATTCCCTAATAGTTTCTATTTGGTTTTTGAGATGTTCCTATATGGATCTACTACTATCTACTTAAATTGTTAAAGTGTAATTATATATAACTGAATGTTTCTGTTTTGGAATCATAGTAATTTCTTTGACCTTGTCGTAGCGTTTAGTTTAAGAATTCTAAATAATGTTAGAAATTGTGTATTTGTTTGGGTTTGTATTATGTTTTGGGATTGTAATGAATATATTTGATTGTTTTTTCCGTTTTCTTGTTGTGATTAGATTTTGTTCTATTTGTCTCTGTTTATCTCTTTTGTTTTTAAATTACTCATAATACTCTTGATGTTGTCTTTCATAATATATCAAAAAATAGAAGTTTTTAGAATAACAGTAAATATCATCGAATAATCAGATAATTCTGTTGATAAGGGTTTAAGTATTTCAGAGAATTTAGAAATTTTAATTTCTGCAATATAGTTATAACTAATTCATATGATTTGAACTTGTTTAATATAGTTTCCAACTTGTGTCAACTGATTATAAAAAGTACGACTTTTACATTTCATGTAATAACATTTATGTAACAAAAAATGATCTTTAATATCTCGAATTTTCTAACCATGAAGTACTATTTCGAGATATCTATGGATTTAATAGATTAATTCAAGTAATTTAATTAAACTCGTTTTCATCTAGGGCGTGTTGTAACTAAAACTAATATATTTAAAACTAATATTTTTAAACGATTATATTGTTACTTTAAAAAAATCAATACATTTTATCCGTATGGAAAAATGTTATGATTAAAAAGAATCATTTTTATTCCAGATTACTGATACGGAGGTCGTGTGACGGCTTGAAAGATTAAAATACTACAAAATACTGCGAAAAGTAAATCATGTTTAAGGGATTCATCCGATCTAAAATTGTGTAACGCCGTACTATTTTTTAAAAATAATAGTTTTTGTACGAATTACGGTCGAAAAAGCGATTGGTGTAAATCGGAAAAATCTGAAGAAATCCAACGTATTTCTACCTCATTTTCCAAATTGACCACTGGTCATTTCGATCAATTCATTTTCGATTTCACATCATTTTAACGATACCACTTCCACTGACCACCAAAAAAAACTCTTGAAATATCGCCAACCATAAAACTGCGAATCACAAGCATAACACCATTTCCATCTACGAAATACCCACGAAAATCATAAAAATTTCCATTCTGAGGACCCTCTCTCTGCCAAAACCTTCACCCTTTCTCTCCCCTTTCAACTCTTCCATCAACCTCTCGTTTTTTCGCCAATTTTCCAAAATGTGTTTTCGTCTGCCACGAAGAGTGATTCCAGATTAATCCGGTCGAGTTGCCCAATATTTCACTTCGAAACTGAAATGCCCCATAAACAAGTAATCGATTCCGGCTTCATTGCGAGTACCCGCGAATCAACCGAAGACGACTGGACACATCACTTTTCGTGTCTTTTTAATGCGAGACCGTAACTCGCGCGACTAATCGTAAAATGGCGCCATCGAACTCATGTCGTTTTTCTCCCTTTTCGACTCTTGCTTCAACCAAAATCGCCGGCTCGGAAGTTCAGCCGAAACATAACTCGACTTGAACGTTCGAATTCAGTTTAGCCGTCGCGTTGAGTCAATTTTGAATTCAAGGTCTAATTTTAGGTTTGTAATTTGTTATATCGTCCACGTTTCTGTCTCTTTATGGGCAATGAGTTGGAGCTATTCGATTAAGTCATTGACTCGATAAGCAAATGTCATTTTAGCTAAAATTGACTGAATATTGACTATCAACATTGACTCAATATTGATTCAATTTACGAATGTTGCATTTATATAAACTTAACACTGAAGTCTTCAATTTTGAGTCAATATCGAATGTACACATGAATCATTGCAAATGTTGAATAAGTAATATAAATGTGTTTAAGTATTAACTTAATACCGTATCGAGTTGATAAACCAAAATTGGTACTGAGTCAAAGTCAACATTGATTCAATATTGAATTACCTAACGAATATCCGACTCACATTAACTTAATATTCTTCTTATCAGTTTGGAGTCAATGTCGATTCAATATAAGTTAACCGTAATCATTAAATCTATTTGGACATTTCTGGTCCTGCTATTGATTCAATTCCGAATCAATAACAGGCCCACTCAATAATGAGTCAATATTGATTTCATTGATTGATATCGACTTTAAATTTTACTTTTCCCAGAAGGACATTATTGTAAAGAAGAGAACAGTGAACGATACCTCAACTGTGGTCAGTTTGTGTGACCTAACCTCAAAGTTCGTGACTAAACGCGAAGACTGCGCACCCGCGACAACTTCCCTTCGTAGTTCCGAAACAATAGCGGCAAGCTAACGAAATTCATCGAAACAACGCCAAAGATGGCGACGGTCGTAACAGCGTTAAAATTCAACTTACGTATAAAAGCTCAACGGAAACACCAGCTGTACAATATCCGCGAACCACAATGGTCAATGCTCGAGCTCGACGACCCGAAACAGAACGAAATCGTCGTGTACAGTGAAATCGTCTACGTACGAAGCGATTAAAACGACCTAACCTCATTTGTCTATACGTACACGCTTCTCACGGCACTGTCCTGCAGCCTATTAATGATCATTAACCATTAAATTGTTTAACGTACGCGCTTTGCCGTGAACGTTGCCTATAACCTAATTGCAGCCTTTTTTACACCATACACTTGTTTCTGCTTGTTTTTGTTTCTTATTTACTTGCTGTTTCCTCAGTATTTTACTTTTACTTAGAATCTATAAGTACGCGTGTAGATAATTTAACCTCTATCTGCATCATTGTTTTTGTTCTGTTATCTTTAACTATGCATTTTAATATGTTGGTGTGTCTTTATATTATATATTTCTATGCAACACTTCTGGTTTGTCGCTAAATAGGTATGTATATTTGTTTTACATCGGGCTGCAGAGTGACGAGGACCGAACCGGCCCTTCGTGTGGTGAACTGCGAATTACGGAACGGAGGGAGGAAAAACGGTCCTGCAACCAATTTCTGCGACGTCGCGGAGGAATTCTTAAGCTTGATCGATCGGCCAAGTCCGAGACTCGTCACGATGCACTTCGCATACTATGTTAGGGATGTAAGATATAACGACCGTCCACATTAATTCACGGGATACGAAAATTCAACGCCAGGGAAAAATGGACCCGTTTAGTCTGACACGTAGGTAGTCGAGTTCTGGTCTGAGAAGTGTGTTTTTGTGTGGATTTGCATCATGAATCCATCATTCGTTGAGGGAAAATTTATTGTAGTTGCGAAAATTGCGATGGAGCAAAATTTCTATTGAATTATAACGAATATGTCTGACTCAATATTGACTTAAAGTAGACATTAACATTTTTGACGAAAACTGTTTGTGTAAGACTTAACAAGAATGATGAAGCCAATCATGTGAAGTCAGATATTGCAAGATTGATTCAATATGAAACTGAGTCAGTTTCGTTCAATCAAAATTGAAAGATTGATTCAATATATCTTTGAGTCAGTTTCAGTCGGTCAACATAGATTTTATACGGTTGTTTTTGTTAGTACGTTTTCTTTTCCGTCGTTGAGTTCAACATTGACTCAATGTACGAAATCCCTTGTAGCGATAGTGAGTCAATATTGACTACACCAATATTGAGTCAATATAATAGATATTTAATTAAACTTCAAAGGACCTGGCGTTAAAAGAGTATACGTAATGACCTCTTCGGCTCTATTGAATCAAAATCGATTTTCAAATATTGAGTCAGTATTATCTCTGAATTCTATTTCTATTTAATTATTTTAGTTTTCTCCAATATAGAGTCAATATTGCCAATTCATAATATTGACAATATTGACACTGACTCAATATCGGCAGGATATTTGAATCTCGAATTAATGTTAGATCAATTACCACTAACTATTGAATCAACTTGTAATTTGACTGTTGAATAAATCTTGAAGTTTGACTATTGAATCAACTTGAAGTTAGACTATTGAATCAATCTTGAAGTTTGACTATTGAATCAACTTCAAGTTTGTCTATTGAATCAATCTTGAAGTTTGACTATTGAATCAATCTTGAAAGTGGAAAATGTCAACAAATCAGACATGCTCGACTACTTTGCGGTTCTAATCGGATCAAGCTTTACTTCTAGGACGCGTTCGACATTGATGGGATTTTTTCCGGGTGCATTGCGAGTACACAATTGAGGCCGAAACGACAACGGGCGAAAATTAAAAACTCCTGTCGGTGTTCGTGCAATAGATAATACCGAGTCATAAACATTCGGACCAACAAAAATAACGAATAAAAAATGCAATACGCGCGTTATTTTATTTACAGTGACCGCAACCCCGACGTGACGTCCGTTATGTCGTGCGTAACAAAATGGCGGACGGCGCGCTCGGGATCGACGAGTAGAAATCTAATGAAAATGATTGATAAAGCGTCGAATGTAGAAAAATATCTCGCATCCCTAATAACATGTTCGCAGATACCACACGCACGGTCGACGAGAAAAAGAGAGAGCGAGAGAGATGCATATAGATATATATATTTTTGTGTATATTTATATATATATTTATGTACATACACATATGCCGTGTGTACACGCCTATATCTCCCGCAATAACATCTGGTATTTACAGCGCCATCTCCCACGTTTATATACAATTTGCACTCGTTATTATTCTCAATGCGTCCGTCTCGTTCGCGTGCCCTTCATGTACTAGAAACTATTAAAATACTATTATAAATATCTTTCAGCGCGCTATATTTTGTATGGTACTTCTTTATTCTTCGTCTTACATGTCCGACGTTATGGTACAAAATCCGTATTCCCGTGTTCCCACCGGTACGCTTTTCGGGTATTAAAATAAATCGATTATCGTATCGGGTATTAAAATAAAACGACCCAACGTGCGCGACGCGTGCGAACACGCGTCGCGCATTTTGTCGTACACCTTTGATGTTCACTTCTAAGTGTCTCTCATTTTTTTCTTCTAAGATACTTTATTGCTATTGAATTCATTGTGGCAAGTACTTTTGCGATCGACGTCGAACTTCGATAAAAGGATCAAGGAAAGCGAGGTTATGTTTTAGAACGTAGCCTCACTTTTCTTAGTGCACGTGGATATGTCACGGTAATGTAAAATTTTTGGTCAATTTAACTGAATAATATCTTTGGAATTACTATTGACTCAAAATGTTGAGTCAGAATATTGTTTGAAGTCTTGACTCAAAATACTGAGTCAATATTTTGTTCGAAATGTTAATTCAGAATATTAAGTTAAATATTGTTCGAAATCTTGAGTCAAGATATTGAGTCGACACTTTGAGTCAAAACATTCGAAATATTGATTCAAAATACTGAGTCAATGTACATATTCTGTGAATCAATGGATATTATTCGATATATTGACTCAAAATAGTTTCGAAACATTATGTAAAATCTAAGTCAAAATATTATGTCAAAATATTGTTCGGAATATTGACTCAAGCGTTCAAATACGACTTCAGGTCATAAATTGAAGTTTGTAGCACAATACAATTCGTTTATATAAGCTGATAAAATGGTTATAAGACAGTTTCGACAGTCACTTTTCTCGATTGAAACACCACAAATGACAGCAATGACCCAAGCACAATGAATTCATCTTCTCAAAGGAAAACTGCACCTATTATCTTAATAATCGACAGTGTTTGCGAATGCCCTAAGTGATGATTATTCATCGTTCTTTTATTGTTTATTTACGATACGATTACTCTGGTCTTACACACGCTCGCTCACAAACGAACAATATTTATATGACGCGATTTACGGTATTCGGTAACAAAATGTGTTTATTTAGCAACGACTCGGGTGTATTAATTTGCGGATGATACCATCTTGAGGAATGTGCTGAAATGAACACAATTGTTAAGGGAAACTTTGTTATTAAGTAACACCATGCTCATTGTTCGCAATTAATGTCTCCAACGACACTTGTTTAATTCAATTAAACAATTATCGCAGCGTTCGTTGATGTCAAATGCCAGTCTTATGGATTGCGAAACACCAACTCGGCGGTTGATTTGCCGAGCAAATTGCTTTCGCAACAATTGCTTCTGATACGAAAGTCAAAGTCAAAGAGCGATAGCTTTAAGTTGAAAAATCTTTCGGGAAAAGAGTTTCGGAAAATTCCCATTTTCAAACGAGGCTGTTGCGGTGAAACTTGCGAGAGACTCGGTGGCAAAATGTAGAAATCGTGTACGCTTGAAAAGGTGTGAATGTGGTGACGCGATGACGAAGAGAATGAAAAATAGAAAAATTCTAGTTTCGATTCGTTAAGGTGTGTCTGTGCAGTAGGCGTGTAACTACTATTTATATCGGTTGTACTGAGGAAATTATTTGTGGGATAGGCGAAATCTGAGTTTCGATGAAAGTCGATTGGAATCGAAGGAATTTTCAGGGTTCGCTCGAAAAATGATTCGAAAAGTAATTAGTAACCCAAAAGAACGTAATCTCGCATACATTTGTAACACGTAATCTTCGCCTGCTTTCGAAATTATGTAAGTCACGTAGACTTCATAATTTTCCTCGGTTTCCTTCGCACGGTCGGATTTTCCACCTCTGACTTCCCTGAATGTAATTTAATAATTATTCCGCCAAAAAGAAGATAAAAAGTGCAATAAATGTTGTCGCACGAACAGTATTATCCGACCCAGTAGTTCTACCGACAAATATTTTATTTTCATTATTTTTTGTGTGTTGCATGATTAACCATCGAACGAAACCTGAATATTTTAACAAAAATGTGAAACCCAAATAAAGCAGATTTTTAACAAGTAATCGAAAAAGTAAATCAGAAAATAGCCTATTCAATTAACTCAATATTTCGTCAAATAAATAAATTAGCATCTAAATATTAATGTGGGTGCAACATCAGTAAATATAAAAAAGACTCAATATTGATGTGATAAGTTACTAAATGATATTAGTAAGTTTCTTATTTTCAAAATTACTCAATGTTGAATCAATAAATCACCAACGTAATATTAATAGTAACTTCCAGTAAAGGCAGTATTTTCGAAATTATTCGATATTGATTCAAAATATCAATTGGAAGTTGAAATTGATTCAGTATGATGATACAACCTTTTGCAAAAGTGCTCAAAATCTAATCGATAAACCATCACTTCAACATTAATATTGACTCATTACTCATAAAATGCAAATTTTCGAAAAGAATCATTATTAACTCAGTAAATTACCTACAATATTAATTAATAAATCTCAATAGTACTGAAACACCCTTTATTTTTCCTCAATATTGATTCAATATTAATTTGATAAGTCAATAATTTAAAGTCAATTTCTTTATCAGTAGATTGTATATATATTTAAAGTAAAACTGATTCAAAACACTTATTCGAGGTTAAAACTGACTGAATATGATTCAAATGGAATTTGCAAAAGTACTCAATACCAGATTGTCAAACCGCCAATTTTCCACTAACATTGACTTAATACTCATAAAAAATAAATTTTAAACAAGTCAATATTGACTCAATACATTAACAACTAGATTAACAAGTAAATCTCAACAGTACGGAAACATTCTTTATTTTTCCCCAATATTGATTCAAAATCAACTTGATAAGTCATCAATTTACAGTCAATTTCTAATCAGTAAATCGTAAATATTCAAAATAATTCAATATTGATTTAAAACTCATATTCGTTGAATATGTGTTGAAATTAACTCAACAGACTCAAGACGACATTTGCAAAATTACTCAACGTCAAATCAACAAACCGCCAATTTGACACTAATACGGACTTAATACTCATAAAACGCACATTTTTAAACGAGTCAATACTGACTCAATAAATTACCAACTAGATTAACGAATATACTTTAATCTTCCTTAACATTGACTCAACATTTCCCACCTTCGACTCCCCCAAAAAACCCTCACTGTCTCCATTCAGATGACCTCGCGATCAATTTATTGAGTCAATATTGATTCAATAAATTACTGAGTCAATATTGAGTGAATATTGATAATTATTGAGTCAATACTGACTCAATAAATTACCAACTAGATTAACGAATAAACCTTTTCATTTTCCTCAATATTGACTCAACATTGCTTTCCCACCTTCGACTCCATTCGAACCAAACCCCCACTGACTCCATTCACATGATCTCGCGATCTTAGTCGACCGGTGCAGCTACCTTGGTCACCCATTTTTCGCAGCGCGCGATTGGCCGCTGACGCATTCAACTTTGGAATTCCCACGAAGCGCGTGGCCCTTCGAGCACCGGCCTCAAAATTAATCGATACCTTGCATTTTACGTGTCAAGCATAAAAGCCCCGCTCCCTGACCCGATTCGAGCCACTTGTCGGCGTTGCGATGCGCCTCATCTACATAGCCGGCCGACACAATGGCCCGCTCTTTCTGACGGCGGCTCGCGCGTAATTACCCGCGTGAAAGCGCCACGCCAACACTAACAACTCTTTTTTTCTGTCCCGCTCTATCGCCTTTTTTCCACGGGGCTACACACGTTCCTCCTACTTGGCCGCCTCCTGGCTTCGCTTGACGTCGATGACGTTTAACCCCGTTCGCGCCCATTTACGCCGATGTCGCGGTCCTTTCATGCCGCAAGAAAAAGGATGCAGTCCAAAAATGTAGAGCTAGGGGACGATGTAGAGGGATTTGGTGTTAAGTCAATAGGGGATTGAGGTGACGATTTCAATTCAATTCAGTATAAAGATATAAGATAAATTAGATGTTGAGTCAGTATTGAAATCGAAATCACGAGCTATTGATTCAATAGAGTACTGTGGCACAGTTCATTATTTCCATACTAAGTCAATATTCTATTGATATTGAGTCAATAAATCGAGATGACGATCTATTGATTCAATAGAGGATGATGGCACAGTTCGTTATACCCATATTAAGTCAATATTCTAATGATATTGAGTCAATAAATCGAGATGACGAACTATTGATTCAATAAAGGACAATGGCAAAGTTCATTATACCCATATTGAGTCAATATTCTATAGTTATTGAGTCAATAAATCGAGATGATGATCTATTGATTCAATAGAGGACAATGGCAAAGTACATTCTATTGATGTTGAGTCAATGTTGTATTGATATTGATATCAACAATTTAATATCATGGTTGATAAGTTAGACATTGAGTCAATATTGATGGTAGCTTAACGATCTTCTGGGATTCATTTTTTTATGTTGAGCCAGTATGGGGACTGAGGTGACAATTTGATAATTTGAGGATTGAATGGTGGGAAGAGCGTTTTAGAAGTGACGTTGAGTCAATGTGCAGATATTAATAATGATTCACCAATGTTGTAATGTGAAGGCATTTCATTTTGACTATTCAATATCACGATGTAAGACAAATTAGATGTTGAGTCAATATTGTAATCAAGATGACCATCTATTGATTCAATACAGGACGTAGCAAAATTGATTATTTTAGTACTGATTCAATATTGTGCTGATATTGATAATGACAATTTAATATAACGATGCTTGATAAGTCAGAACTGAGATGGAGTTTTATTGAGTCATTATTGTATTTACGTTGATATTGACTTATTAATGTTGCGATGAGGAACGTTGTATATTTACAATTCAAAATGACGATTTAAGATAAGTTTGATCCTGAGTCAATATTGACGATTACTTAATGATTGATTCATGTCAGTGGTGAATCAGTTTTGAATAAACGATCATTCTATTTTATCTATTTTATAATCAATATTGAATACACCTTAAACCAATTCAGAATAAACTTTTACCATTACTAAATTTTTTTATTTTCAACCAAGATTTGAGTTAGACTTAAGAAACCGAAGAAATTAAAAACATTTCTGAAACGGAGAACCCAAAAACCAGCATTTCCAAAACCAACTTTTCCTACTTCTCCACACCCTCTCCATCGCGTAAAGTCTGACACGAGTTCGCTTTATTACATTTTTAATCGGACTTCGGATTGCCTCTCGACCCAAGTCACGAATTCCTCGACGGAATTTCCATTTCGGATTCCCCGCCGAGATTTTCGACAAACATTCCGCGCCGAAGTGCGATGGCCAACTCCGAAGAGCCATTGTCCAGAACTCGATCGAAAATTGCGCCTCGAAGAAGTCCGGCGTCCCGAATTAACGGCCGAACAACTGGTCGCGTCATTCGGTCGGGCTATTGTTTCGTCGTTTTCGTCCGCAATTTCGGGGCAAAAAGTCGCGCGCAATAAAAACTCGGTGCCGCTTTTTGCGGCAATATCCGAACGACGCGGTGACACTTGCTTTGTACTTTATTAAACGTCATCTTACACGCGCGAAAAGGAGCCGAAAAATTTCGCCGTGGAGAGGAAAACGGAGAAACGGCGGGTCAGCAACCGCAATAACGAAACGCGAGGCGTCGCGTGTGACGGCGAAAAAGGTCCTTGCGTTACAGACGCGAAGCTTTTACAAAAGAACGACGCGCGCTAATTGGCTGGTTATCTGCGCGCGACGTGAAATGCGAGAAAATAATGCCGCCGGGAAATAAGATATCTCGAGCTTTTCGGAAGCGCGAAACCGAAGACGCGATCCCGATGGAAATCCCGCGATGGAATTTCCGGAACGAAATTAGGTTGGGCGAATGAAAAAACTCATCTGTTTTTTGTGAAGATGAGTTTTTTTATTGGTGAGTCAATATTGATTCGATATTGTCAGCGAGAATTTGGAGTTGCAAAAGATATTCAGTCAATAATAAGAGCAAAGTTAATTAGATAAGTAAAGTTTAATCCATTAGATGATGAGGAGGTGATGGTAAATTTATAATATCGTAATATTTTGACGAATCAATATCAAGTCATTGACTTATTGATTAAACGAGTTAATATTGTATGAATTTTGAAAGTGTAAATGTAGAGTTTCAATAAGTTACCCCATTGTCGTTTTTATTGATTTTGAGTCAATATTAACTCATGTTGACTCAGTATTGACTCGACATATGGAAGATTCATTGCTAAATAAGAATTATCTAAATATGTTGAGTCAATATCGAGTCAATAGTGATTCTATAAATAGATGAGTCAATATTAAGGTCAGCGTGAATATCGAGATTGTATAATTTGTTATACTAATGTACTGAATAATACCTTATCAGTAATATCGACTCAGAGATAATTTAAGAGAAGAGGATATTGACTCGGATTGTTGAGGAGTAAATGTGAAACCAATACTGACCCAGTAAGTCGATAAGTCAATGTTAAGTCAACATTGATTATGTAGGTAAATGAGTCAACATTGATTCATTTCTACCAACTAGAGTCACAAATTCCCATTGTAGTATATATCTTCCTTTGAGGGCTTGTATAATTAATATTTAGTAGAAATGTGATAAAACTGATACATCATCGGTAGTGAAAATAAAAACATACTGGCCACGTCCAGCCAATATATGTTTACTTCTAATACCTTTTTCAAGGACGTTCTACACAGATAAAAAAAAACAGAAGTGACTGGTGGAAGAAGAAGCAAAAGAAACGAACTCAATTAAAAACTAAATTCATATATTTGTTTTAAAATATATATCTATATTTGTCTATAATACATGCACATAATAAAAGGTGGTATAAACTTAAACGTAATCGAACTCTAACGGTAATTATAATCATGGATATAGTCATAGTGTTTCATTACTAATAGCCGTAAAATTAAACGTAAGAGCTAATCGAAGGAGTCGGAACAGTCATCGAAACGCGATCGAGAACCCGGCTTCCACGTCGCGTCAACGTCGCGTCGACGTTACGAACCGAGGCGCCCTCGTTCTCTTAGGACAACTGCAATTGGTACTAAGTATGCCGTAACTACGTAGCCGCTATTGTAACAAAATAAACCTTAGTTATGTTATCTTAACTGCTAGACAGTGGCGAGTCGAACTCATGTTACAGTTATCGTTATGTAGAAAAGAAACCAAGCACCGTCATCACGACGGGGTCACGAAATCGATGCTCGCGTAACCCCCTCCCCCCTCTAAGGAACTTTAATCCAGAAAAAGTGTCGCGTGTACGTGTGTCCAAGTGGCCTTGTCGCTCGATATAACGCGTTTCGAATAATTCATTGCAGCTCGACCGATTTCGACGGCAATTTCGTACCGCGAGCAAAATGGCGTCGCGAAAGTGAGGTTAGGTTGCTTCGAATGACGCCGAGTTGCTTGGGCATTGGTCGATCGCCGTTGATTCCCTCAGGGAACCACGTTAACATTTTATGTTGATTTAATATTGGAGTTGAGTTGATTTGGTATTGAGTCAAAGGACGCTGCCACTGATATTGACTCAATATTGAATCTGAGTCGAATTCTCCTATTCCACTATTTTAACTTTTTTTATGAAATAATGTAGTTTTGAATTTGATTTGAATCTGTCTTAAGTCGGTATTGATATACTTACATCGATATTGACTTAACTCTATATTGATATACTTATGTCGATATTGACTTAAGTCAATATCGACGTTATCGACAATTAAAATCATATAAATAGCATATGTTGATTCAATATTAAGTCAATAAGTTAACCTGAAATCAATAATGAATCAATATAACTTTAAGATTGTAGTTCCCTCAGGGTTCGTTATAGTGGATGAGATCGATTTTCGTAGAACTTGGGGCATGGGATAATTGGCTATGGGTGAACGAAATCGGCAAGGTACAAATGCAGGAAATCGCGAGACACTACGAAAAATTCGATGAAGTGTCGCGCAATGCTTGAGTCGACTCGACAAGCTCGATCTGCGAGGATTCCGGAAATTGATTTTGGTAAACGGTCGTCGGTGGTACAAATTTGGTTGCGATTCAATTGAGTTAATTCACATCTACTTCGCAACTCCGGACCCAGATGTACTTTTCAATCCCGAAGTCAACGCGTTCGAACAAAATCAGTCACGGAAGTGGAATACTAAACTTAACAAAAGCGCCTACCAAACCGTACACAAAACATATCAACGACAGTAAGTACATCGAAACGCCATGTATAACTTTTTTGTATAATCGTCGAAAATCATCAACGATGCTTCAATTTCGCAGCAGAACAGATCCAATAAAACCTTTTAGTAAGGTCGAACCATGATTGTATTATTACAAAATTTCCTCTTCAGAAAGAAGAGGTGTGAAACACCCCACTAGTGACATCTATTGGTAGCGTCTAAAATTGCACATCCCTATCTGGCGCCCAAACGAAATGCACGCGATTCCCCACCAGCACTCAGACCGATCAAAAGACTGGACCATTAATTCAAAATCGCTTATGGCATGGAGTGACTGATTCGAAGATATGTATCTCTAGGAAAAAAACTATACGTGCAACCGTTCGAACTGCAATCGCATAGGAGTTTTCACCCATCTTTTCAACGGTTCTTTACTGTCACAAAGGGAACAATATTCTAAATTCGATTGAATTTTGATTGCGATTTGTCTATTTATTGAGTCAATATTGATACTAACTCAATTTCGACAGTCAATTTTGCTATTGAGTCGATTTCAATACGAGTTCATACTACTGTTGAGTCAATATTAACGCGGAGTCGATATTGATTTTGAGTCTGAATCCAGGCTGAGTCAATGTTATGACTGATTCGACATCGACACTGAATCCGTCAGTAATTCAGACTTGAGTCAGTGTTATTGAGTCAATAATGATGTTGAGTCAATATTAATATTCAGCTAATATCGATTTTAGATCACAGTTCCCTTAGCGATTTTTACCCATCTTTTCAACGGTAAACCGTTCGTAGAAGTGTTTGAAACGCGTACAAAACACACGGTTTTTGCTCCAGATCGACCGAGGCGACCTCTACCGGAACTTTGCTAAAAGATTGTACTCTACGTCAGAGGTGCGGCGCTCATTGCTACTTGGCGTCCACGCGCCCGTGGCGCCCTCTACAGCTATGTACACGTGGCGCCCTCTGCCGCACCGTGGTGGCGCCCTCTGCCACGTTGCGGTGGCGCCATCTCGCAGGGCTCGTGCTCGGGGTGAATTGGCACTGTGCGGCGGGCTCTGCGCGAATATTTTTCATTTTTTTTCCTATCGCGCGCGCCTTTTTGGCATTTCGATTTACGAGCGGGACACGGTTCCCGTGGCCTCGGCACTTATTTCGGCGTCGCGAACCGTGTCGCAAGCGACGCGAAATCGATCGACCCTACGTGCCAAATCCGTCACGAATTATGTACAGGTTGCACGCGTACGCGTGCTCGTGTGTGGGTGTGTGGGTGTGTGGGTGTGGTGCTGCGCCACCCGACGAGCATTTTTTTGCGAACTTCATTGTACTCCGGCCCAGCGGGAAGACGATCGAAAGTTGGCGTCTTCTTGGGTCGAAAAATGTTCGACGGCTAATTTTAATTGCGTCGGTAATTGCGATTGGCCCGCTTCGTTGCACTCGACGTTGAATAATCGAGGAGGTGCGTTCAGCATTGGGGAATGGATCGAGTTGGGGTGAAAAGTTTGGAAACTTGACGTTGGAATGTTGGGAAGGGTCGTTGTTTTGTGAATGAACGATGAGTGGATAGGTTGGATCAGATGTGGTGTAGCTAAGAATTATATGGGGGTTGTGTGTATACCAAAAATTTCTTGGGGTGCATCCAGGAAGGGAACAGAAGTATAACTTAGATAATAAGTACGTTTTTACTAATAAGAAAATCTGAGCGGTTTGATTGGTTGATTCCGTTGGATCAACCAATCAAACGATTGATTCCGTGGAATCAACCAATCAATCGGTTGATTCCGTGGAATCAACCAATCAAACGGTTGATTCCGTGGAATCAACCAATCAAATGGTTGATTCCGTGGCATCAACCAATCAAATCGCTCAGAAAGTCCTATTAGAGTCAACAAAAACGTTCTGATTGAGTCAATTTTGATTTTAAGGTGAAGAAGTTTTTTACTGACTCAATATTGATTTTAGAATTTTAATACTGACTCAACGAAGATATGTGCATTGGATTTTAGTTAAACTCACTCAATTCAAAGATTGATTTAATATTGATTTAGTCTTCAGAATACCAATTTTGCAGGTATTCCTGAAACATTGATTCAGAGTTGAGTTTAATATTGAATCAATACTTATGGTGAACGACGTCTACAATAATAAATCAAAATATTAATATGTTGTATAATTATATTGATTTATTATTGAGGATCAATATTGAGTCAATATTGCCGAATCAATTTCAACGTAATCTAACATTATGGTTTTCATTATTGTGTCAATATCAACATTCTTTGATAATGACTCAGTAGGACTCTTTCCTTTATATCAACGCAAAATTGATGATGTCGAAAACATTCTAGCATACGTGTAGCACCAATATCTAGTAACACTGAATAATGTGTTAAGTCAAAGTTAAGTCAATAAATTGTCAACTCATTTACTATTGATCATTAATTTCACTATTGATTGACTGTTTTTGAGTATCCCTTATTCAGTTTTACATCTCGTAAGTGCAACGAGCTTCCGTACAATGAACTCCGCAACACTCCGGGCGTCTCAATAAATATGTACAAAGTAACGCACGGTTAAAAACTACGCTACATAAATTCGTCGGCAAACGTTCGTTACAAGTAATTAATACTTCTGGCAATAATGTCCTTTCAAGGTGCGCACCCGAATCGTGTCCGCGAATTGCACGCGAGTGAATTGACCGGCGAATCCTGATTCTGGACGAGGGGATGCATTTTGACTTTATGAATGGCGCGACGAGCGTCGTGACTGGGAAGCGCGGCTCATTGCGAGAGCGTTGGTCTAAGTGACGCGCGGTATTAGCGCGGAACAAATATTTGAGCGAAGTTGGGCGCGAACGAAATAGGCGGCTTGATTAATTTGCCGATGAAAAGTGGCAGAACGCCGGACGGGAAGGTTTCGCCGACGAAATCGGCGCGAAATGCCTCGTACCAACTGCCTCGTACTGCCGAATAAATGCGCAGATTCGATTGGTATTTCGAACAATTTATTCAGAACACAAGTCAATTATAATTCAGACGATACACCGCGCGAAACTGTACTCCACTTGCTCGCTTCTGGTCGAATAATTTTTCGATAAATCTCGTCGACGAGTTTGCTCGTCGAACGGAACGATTAATTGCAATGGAAACTGCGAAAAAGAATGGAATATGCCGAACGATGACAGTCGCAGAGAAATTCGCAGGTCTAAAAGGCGCGGGTTCGGGTCGCTTTTCACAAAATCAAAAATGTCAAAATCGCGTGTCCTAGAGGGTGGCAAAAAGTTCGCAGCTGATTATTTCGTGGGTACAGTTGAAGTGTCCTCGGAAGAGAGGTTTGGTTACGCGACGTGGAAAAGGGGTTTTGTTTCACATAAAGAACGATGCCGCAAATTAGGTCGCAATTCGGTTAGAATTGATTTTAATTTCTTTTTGTATCCTCTTACGGGTTATTTTGCATCGATCACTTTAAATGAGTACTTTTTTACTGTCACAAAGGGAACGATATTCTAAATTCGATTGAATTTTGATTGGGACTTGTCTATTTATTGAGTCAATATTGAATCAGTATTGCTGACTCAATATCGACAGTCAATTTTGCTACTGAGTCAATTTCGATTCGAGTTTATAATAATGTTGAGTCAGTATCACCATTGAGTCAGAATTGTTTTCGAATCAACATTAGCGCGGAGTCATTACCGATTTTGAGCTTGAATCAAGACTGATTCAATAACCATTATCTCACCAAAAATTAAGTTACTATTAATATTGAGTTGAGTCAATATTAATATTGGGTTGACTCTATATTAATATTGAGTTCAGTCAGTATTAATATTGAGCTAATATCGATTTTAGATCATAGCTCCCTTAGCAACTGATTTAATTTTAAGTAAATTCCCTTTCGAAATAAATGTACCCCAAGTCCTTGCATTATCAAGATTCAACAGAGTAACTTCTGACATGATTAAAAAACATTCAATTAACTTTTCACGCGAGTTTAAGGAACGTGTAAGGAGAAAAAAAGCCGCGAAAAATAGTCCCTACGAATGACGAAGCTCGCGTTAGCATGGCCGTTCGCGTTCGGATCTGGCTCGTGCAAATTCGGCGGTCATTATCGGTATTCCTAGTCACCCCGACGAGTCTTGGCGGAACTAATTCAGTGGTCCAATCTCTACGCAACTACCCCTACTATTGTTATAAAACTGTACAAGACCGTATTCATACGTACTATGGGCTATGGGAACCTGATACCAGTGTTGTGGTACACCGAACGCAAAGTCGCGAACTCGTGTACCATGCACTAACGCCAAAAGTTTTGGTGGTCGAAGATGCGAGGTGATTGCGCGCGACGGTTCCCGCGGTGGGTCGTCAGTTTTGCTCATCCGCATTGCGCCCCGACTCGTTCGCCGAAGAGTCGAATTTTATTGTCAATTACAAGAACGCCAATTGCACCGTCGACGCGCTTCGCTTGGGCTCGGAGCAATCGGAATGGACAACTGAAAAGAACGGTTTCGGACGGAATTCGTGCTCGATCAGCAATCTACCATCGATTATTGCTTACGTACAACCCGGCGACAAATACTGATCAATCTGGACCACGTGGTCTGCAAATTCGGACCACGCGGTGTTATTGCTTCCTCGGGTTGACCTCGAGCGGAGTGTGCCTACCTCTCCCCTAGCTACGCGGCTACCTTAGATACGCTTATCCTACCTACGAATTAGCTATCTACAAGAGTTTCGTGTCCACTAAAACGAACCCCGCGATCTCGGGTAAATGCAATCAGTGTGTGGAGGTTTGGGTCCAAGGGTCTCGCGAACTTCGTCGATCGGTATCGAACTTTCTAGCTATGTAAGGATCGTGAGAATAAGCTGAGGATGGCTGACTCGTCTGGGAGGCTGGTTTCCTGAAGAACTGTTGGAGTCTGGTCAGTTCCAAAGTGTGGAAAGAGAATCGAGCTTCTGGATGGATAGGGGGAGTTGTTCTGACTTCAATCCTGGTATCTGGAATGTGTATGTGTGAATGTCACCACAAGAATAGCACTTCTGCTTTCTAACTCTAACTTATGAACTGACCTGGAGCCTAAAAGATCTTGCTCAATAGACGAGATAGTATTTTTTCATGGACAATATTCAATTTTGGCTTAACTTTGAGTCAGTGGTTTAGGTCAAAAACCTAAAAGCTAGAGCTAGAGACCTCTCTTGAATTTTAAACCCAACCTTGGTTCTCGGAATGTGTATGTGTCTATGTTCCAACCAAAGAGATGTCTACCTTCTTCTTCCTACCTCTATCAAATCTCTTCAGAAACATCTCTAGGCCTCTTCTTACCTTCATTCCTGTAGACTACCCAGGAACGAACCAAAATAAAGGTGGAATACAGTGGTTCGATGCACCTAGAAAACACCACCCCCCAGACAAGTCAACCATACTCTGCGTCGCTCATTTCGTCGAACTAATGGAGAAAACCAGGAGAAACTATGAGGATGTGATAAGTTTGGCGCGAGACACCAACCGTGTATCCATGTAGATAGAGTTCTAGTAATATGTATATTTCATCACAGCTCTAAGATCACTCTGGCGCAGGAAGGTTCGTCCCGGGTAGGCGCGACCCACACGGGACCAGCCTGTCCGCGAGTCTAAAGCTAAGCCTAATTGCCTATCTCCGGCAGGAACCGAAAGAACGAACAACGAATGAAGATCGACGCGGTGGTCAAGTTGCACCCAACGATATGCTACACGTGCTCGACCCACGTGTGTGGGTGTGTGGTAATGTCCCTGTGTGTGTCGGGTGTGTAACAGACATCCGTCCAAGGTCTAGACCCGGACGGGAGTATCCTAACCGCAACGTTAGTCTATCCGTACGCGACTCTATCAGTGATATATGCATACAATATGCGTACAATATGTTATGCCATACGTGTATACGTTCTATGCCTAGTAGGAAAACAAATGAACCCCTTCGAATACTGGTACAAACGCTCGTGGCCCAAACTCAGCCGACGTCCGTCGGGGGCGCCTCGCGACGAACAAAACTGCTTCGCTCGGACTTACCTCCTGATGGCGCCAGCGCGACCGCACGAACCGTCGCTACGTTTACGGAATAAGTTAAATAAATAAGAGGCGCTGCGATTGACGAGACGTCGTTCCAGACTTATGGCGTGTGTCACGTGGTGGTCAGCTAAAACTCAACGGTACCCTATGTACAAGATGACCGTGTTCCCGTGTGAAATCGTGTTCGGCAAGTCAGGATAACGTTCGGCTTGAGCGGGCTTTCGAGCAATTTTTCGGGGGGAACACGGGAACCGTGTTCGGTGATATGTGGTCGAGACAACGGAACTGAATTGTTATTGACTGAAGCTTCCACTTGGGGATATGTACATACCGTGACTTGCCGAAGACGCTTTTGTTTCCGTGCCCTAACCTGTTTGGGTGTATGGATGTTGTTGTGTGGGTGTGTATGTGTGTGTATGTGTGCGCGCGTACACGAATTACTTACGATTTGCCTCATCGAGCCAAATGAATAAAAAGTACCGCGTTGTTGACAATTGTGTACACATTTTATACACGGGAGAATGCACCAATCTGCAAAAGTCATCGGGGTGGATGACCTTTGAACCATCTCTTTCATCTCCGTTCTCTATCACCTTGCCTTTGCCTGCTTCCATCTCTCTCTCTCACTCACTCACATTCACTCTACTCTGAATCGGACTCTTCCACAATGTTCTTTTGTTAAATTATATATCCGAATATAACTGCACGGCCGATAGGCCGTCCTATCGGCCGACTGCTCGTCGACGCACGACACCACCCACCCAACCGTCCACGTCAACCGTATAAAATATTCTCAATCGTATCAACAACAGTCGCATCATCGTACAACATTAGCGCATTATTACAATAGCTATTCGTAATCGTAATCAATATATAGTATTCACAGCATTTTATCAAAATCTCTTAAAAGCACCAACCGTGGCGGTTCGTCCCACCTTCGCGAGTCCTCCATCCATCCTCTCCGTCGTAAACCCCGATAGTCAGCCGTCGATTACGTCATTTACGTCGTTATTGCTTCGTCCTCTTTGTACAGCTATCCCTTTCTTTCTATCGCCCTCTGCTTCTCTCTACCATCTATCTCTCGCGCTCTCTCTCTCTCTCTCTTTCTCATTCTCTTTCTCCATTTGTCGGTGTATTAGAATAAGCTAAACATTTCGTTCTTAAAGCACTGATTAATCGCGAGGGAGTCCCGTCCTTTAACGTGCCCCTCCCTCCCGGGCACGAGATACCGACCTAAACATAATCATCACAGGACTAATGTGTTTCTTTTAACTCTCATTTACGTTAAATAAATAAGCGCCGGCGCCACCCTTCTGTCGGCGTCCCGGTAGGCGCACGTGCCTCGTCAGGGGGTCTATACCATAACCCTTGAACTGGTAAGACCATGCCTCGAACAGAGTTAGGGTCTTGCCAGTGCGGATCCTTTGGTTTTTCAAGTCCCTAACGGGAAAATAGGGGTTTCTGATGGAACATTATGCAGATGAATTTGAGGAACATTTGATGTGGTCTTGTTTTGAACCTTAGGGAGAACACCAGAAAATACAGATAGTTCCTCTGCAAGGTTTAACATGAAACACATTATGCCTTTTATCTTAAGCCTTGTGAAGTCCACCATATCTCCATGGAGGTCTTCTCCTCAAGGCAAATTATTCAACCACTTACTGTGTTTTCATGTTCTCCCTTGGAGACCAGAACCCATGGAAGTCTTCTCTTCAGGACATAACCTTGAACCACCCAAGTGTTCCAAAAAAGTCTACACTTCAGTGAACCCTTGGGCCATACGGAACCCCTACGAGACACCCTGCCAGGACTCCGGCTAGGGCCCCGGCGTTGCCAAGGAATGTGTGTGTGTCTCGCGTGTCTCTAGACAGTCTCTCGTCGTCGCAGCAGTAGAAGGCGGCTCAACGTCCGCGGACGACTCAGTGATGCGACGGCGGCGGCGGGGGCGGTGCCTCCTCCTCGGCGGGGTCCACGGGGCTCGGGGACAGGAACTTGCGCACGTACTTTGGATAGTGGGTCTTCTCGTGGGCCTTCAAGATCGTTGACCTCGAGAAGGTCTTGCCGCAGAGGGTGCAGCGGAACGGGCGCTCGCCCGTGTGCACGCGGCAGTGGTCCTTCATGTGGTGGCGCAGCTTGAACGCCTTGCCGCAGAACTCGCACTTGAACGGCCGGTCGCCGGTGTGCGCGGGCAGGTGGGCGATCAGACTGCCCACGTCCGGGAAGGACTTGCCGCAGAACTTGCAGAGCACGACGCCGGACGCGGGGTCCGAGTGGGCGGCCAGGTCCAGGTCGAGGGGCTCAACGGGTCCGCCCGGGGCATAGTGGGCCTCCGGCGGTAGGTGCATCCCCGGCTCGAGGCCCAGCTGGGCCTGCAGCTGCAGGTGGGCCGCCTGCTCGCGATACTTGAGCGACTCGAGGCTGTGCGAGAGGATGTGCCGCGTCAGCTTGCTCTGGTGGAGGAACGAGGCACCGCAGTACATGCACGCAAACACCCGCTCATCCACACCCATCAACTCCTGCAACCAAACAAACAAGAACATCAACTTCTTG
The DNA here is from genome assembly GCA_022817645.1 of Ceratoteleas bidentatus. Taxonomy (NCBI): domain Eukaryota; kingdom Metazoa; phylum Arthropoda; class Insecta; order Hymenoptera; family Scelionidae; genus Ceratoteleas; species Ceratoteleas bidentatus. The sequence continues at coordinate 27,341 of JABFPB010000533.1, forward strand.
CGTCTCGCACGGCCCCACGCGGCGTCGCTATCTAGGTTACGGCCCGGACGGAACGACAGTATGGGTCGATGGGGATTTGAAGTCTTTAGTCGAGGATGGATTGAATCGAGGTTGAGTCAATGTTTGAGTCAATTTAACGGATTTCTGAGTCGAGAGCAGGGTTCATGGGTGCATAGACTCGACGATGCGTAGACATTGGTTAAGTCTTGAAGCAACGTTGAGTTAGTTAAGGGTTGGCAACAGTACTGAATCAGGATATTGAGTCAATATTCACTCAATATTGAGGATCAACATTGACTCGAAATTGATGTCGAGATATTATGGATACCATGCAACAAGCTTGAGTCAATTGATATCAGTGTTGTATCAGCGTTGCGGTTCCAAATTGACTCAACGGTAATATTGAATAGACTTCGAGTTATTGACTTCACATCCTTGATAGAACAAATATTCAGATATTGATCCAATTAGTCGATATGAAAATTCTGTTGAATCAGCAATGCCATCCAACATTGATTTGATGTTGGTGCGATGACATTGACATAATATTTACGAGCATCTTGAATCGTTATCGTATCATCAACTTCCATAATCAATCTCAATCGACTTGATATTGACTTTAAATTTAATGTCGTCTTCAGTATTCTTTAGAAACGAAGCCGAACAGATATTGTGCTATTGATCCCAAGAATCAATATTGCGGTCAATTTGCAAAATTGACTCAATTTGCTCATTCAATATTGACTAACTATCTGCAGTGATTCAACGACTTTCAGACATTGATCCAATTCGACTCAAAATTGTCGCAACATAGAAACTCTATTGACTCAACATTGCCCCTCAATATTTACACCGACATTGACTCGTCTTTAATGATGAACTAACATCAATGTTGCTAATCACACAAGATACTGACCCCAGATCAATTCAATATTGACGCCAACGTGAAAACATGAATGGCTCTACTCCCTTCTCGTAAAATTAACATTGACTCAAAATCATTTTAATCGATTCAATGCATCCCTGAGTCGGTGTCGACTTCGAGTCAACATCGACCCCACATTGTCGTTCCGTCAGAGGGTCCGATGGCCGGGCATGACCGAGCCGGGGCCCTGCCAGGCACCTCGGCCTCTCTCTCCCCGCTTTCTCTCTCGTCCTCTCTCCCCCACGACTCGATCTCTACGTCCTGCTAATGGCGCATCGCTTATACGTTCAAACTACTAGCTGCGACGTCGCTCGTCCTACTCTATCGCTAAGTGTGCGGCCCACATGAGGCCGCTGCGACTACGACCCCGGGACGTGCCAGCCCACGGCAAAAGCAAGTGTTTCATACACCTTTTAAACTTTTGTTTCTTTTAAAAATTAAACACTTATCAGATAAGTGTATCAGAATTTAGGACAGTCTAAACCCTTGCTTTTGCCGTGTAGGGGCACCGGATCAACCGGGTGGCGCGCCCTTTGCTCGCCTACGTGGCTCTACCGGACTGTCAAACAAGCGGTGCATCGACACGTGTATGTATACGTGTGTATGGACCAGCACGTATACATGCACGGGCCGCACGTCGCAGGATAGTGTGTCTGAATCTCCGTCGTACGACCAGGTCACAGTTACGGCAGCTGCACAAGAAGTTGACGCTCATTTTTGTTTGGCGCGAGCACGTGCTTGGAGTAGGGTCGGGCCACCTCGCCCGACCCGGACGGAGGGTGTTTGGCGCTCGGTTACCGCGGGGGTCGGGGTGGGGGGCTGTTTTGGTATTCCCTAGCCTTGGCGTGTTGGATTTTGGATCGGAATTTTGTTTGCTTCTATGTAAAGGTGCGAGCATCGCGCATGCCCGCGGCCCTCGTGCCCCACCTTCCTCGGCACCCCGCAAGGGCGCCCCCGCCACGGTGCGAATCTCGTGAGACTCGTCGGGGTACAGAACTGTGTCGACGGCTGGGTCTGTACATACATCGATTGAACGGAAAACGAGAAAAAGTGAACTGAAAGATATAGATGTAGATATTTATATAAATATATATATATTCACTGATACGTGTATGTGTATGTGTGTGTCTTGTGGGTCTGTGTGTTGTGTGTGGACAGTGTACGTGGAATGGATGACGAGTTTGGCTCGATTAAATTTGATGCCTCGCGGATGATCCAATAAACGGGTACGGGTGGTTCGCTGACCAAACGGGGGAGTCAGTGTACGTATCAACGTGCTGAAATACGTCGTCACGCAAAAAACGATACGCTTAAAAGTGTACGTGAATGTATATGTATACCCGGCTTGGTCGTATACATATACATACATATAGAGATGTCATAATTACGAATATAAATATGTATTGAAAAAACAACCATGGCCAAAAACGAAGGTCAACTTCTTGACAATGAGCTAGCAAGACAGGCTGGCGGATGGGATCGGGAGGTTTGTTCGGGTCGTTTCGGTGCGGTCCGTCTGTCCGGTTCACTGCGACGCTGACCCCGAATTTAGAGAGTTTTCGGTCGTCGGAAAAGCGTCGGGATTCGGGATTGGTCGGGATGTTTGATGGCGGTGAACGTCGCGGACGAGTCGTCGCTCGTCCGACAGTCCCACGGTTTCTTACTATTTTTTGTTTAGGAGGGTGGCCCCCCGGCCGAGGGCTGTTTTCAACCGGACGTCGCGGAACGAGCGATCATGTCAGCGAGTGAACGAGATGACGTGTTATTTTGAATTCAATGGGAAAGAGCAGCGGATAGCGAAGCATTTGGGCACATGCAGCAAACCCACATGCAGTAATTGGTACTCGGTCCGTTCTATGACCTGCGGATTGTATTGCTTTACAGTCCGAAGACGGTTACTTTTGCCTGTTTATGGAAGTCCAGAAACGGTATAGGTATACAGTGTCTGGATTGTGTTGCTTACAGACCAGGGACTCTGTTGCACCTAGATTGTCTTCTATCAATCCACAAATTGTACTGCTTTAGGGTCCCTGGACTGAGGCTCTACGGAAGGTGCAATACCTAAACTTTACTGCTTTAGAGTCCCTGGACTGTATTGCTGTATAGTCAAAGAACTGCCTTCTTCCAGTTCCCAGACTATATTGCTTCAGGGTCCCTGAATTTGGAAGATTCTGGATTGTTTACAGACCAGGAGCTATGTTGCACCTAGATTGTCTTCAACCAGTCCACAAATTGTATTGCTTGAGGGTCCCTGGACTGTAAGGCTCTATAGAAGGTTGACTGATTTGTTGCAATTCCCAAACTTTATTGCTTTAGAGGCCCTGAACTGCGTTGCTTTATAGTAAAAGAACTGTCTTCTTCCAGTTCCCAACTATATTGCTTCAGAGTGCCTGAATTTGGAAGTTTCTGAATTCCGTTGCTTACAATCCAAGGACCGTATTGATTAATTATCTTTAGACCATTAGACGTCAGACAACGAAGCAATAAAACAACCAGTAACGAAGTTCTGGTTGTCTTAGGGTCAATCAGTCACCATAACAGAACTTCGTTATTGATTCGTCTCCAACCTTACAGTCCACGGACTATAAAGCATACAGTCCACATTTACAGTCTGGAGTCATGTCCGCAGCGGCGCCACATGCAGTAATTGGTACCCAGTCCGTCCTATGACTATGGCGAGATACGGCGCCAGGACATTATCGTCACGCATGTATACATGTATAAACGAACGAGATATAGATGTATACACGCCGCAGCAAGTAGAAAGACGACCCAATGTTCGTCGCGACTTGTCGTCGGGTTCGCTCGAGTCGCAAGTCAAAACGAGAGCCGAACGAACAACACTTAGGTCGGGGTTAAGGGGATCCCGCGGCTCAGGCGACATAACCTCACTTTCGGGGTAAGATGGCCGCCGCGGGATCCCCTTAAGCGAGAGTAGAAAGACAACACGTATGTAACGATTACAATGAGAGCAGTAAAAATGGAGATAAATGGAAATATGTGACGTCATCGGCAACCCGATGACGTTGCTTGGTCGACGATTGCAAACGAGCGCAGGGTTGAGCTGGCGGTAACAATTGTTGATATGCAGAGCAAAGAGAAATACAAGAACGATAATATATAATCGACAAAGTATACAGAGTTTTGAAATAACGAAATGTAGATAGTACGGTTGGAACAGGAAAAAAACTTACCGGGTCCGGTGGGAGTCTGTAGTCTGTGGATAGGTCGCCACTGGTGCTACGCTCTTCGGTTGATCTGTCCCAGTCTACTTCTTTTTTCAGAGACTGAAAAAGAAGAAACGTGACGATTATTGGTCTAAGATGTCCCAAATGCTAAGATTGGTCCCAAATGCTCAGCTACATCGAACACGTGGAAAGTAAAAATTTAATGAAATGACCCGAGGGACCCAAATTTGCTAAGAGACAAAATTTTATCAGATCTTAAGGTTGGAACTACATTAAAATTAGGTTAAAGACAGATTTCCTAGGTTAAATACTGATACGTAATAACTCAGCTTCTATTGGGCTGAGGTGGCTGAAATTTTGCCAAATTAAATAGTAGATTCTAATTAACGTTTTACCAGGCAATATGCTGTTACTCTAAGGATACCTTGACAGTTATTCGCTTTTTTTATTTTTGGACCCCTTTCGACGGGTTTTTGCCAATGTTCTGACATTTTTTTTAACTTTCAATGATCTTGAAAGCCCTTCTCCCATAATTGACCCTTTTAGGTAGAAAGTTAAGTTGAAAATCGACGAAAAAGTCAATATTTTCAAAGTAAAATGTCTTGCTTCGAATGGAATTTTCCTCAGCAATGGGAATAAATTAGTTATATTGTGATATGTTAATTATAAACTAGAAATATACAAGTTCTGAGATTTTGAAAGCTTTTATCCCTTTCGCCCGTTTCGCCCCGGAGCGACAAAATTGCGGTTCGAGTTTCGTTCAATTAAAGGCAAATCGAGCACGATTCGGGGGCATTAGATTGCGTGTCTTTTATTTCCCCGATCCAATTATGCGGACATGTTTGGACAGTTAAATTTGAAATCAAACTCGGGGAAATAAAATATGACGATCGACTTTTGCCGCACAATGTTGTTCGCGTGCCGTTATTTAATGCTCAATTAATGACGCGATTCGCCATCGAGCGTACCCTTTTTTGCGTGCCTCTTTGAAAAGTTACGTCTCGTCGAACTCAACGCCATCTACCGACGCTAATCCAAAGTTTCCTCTAAAACCAATAGACTAAACGCGAAAAAAAAAAGAAAAAACCGATATTGATTACGACAAATCATTTTTGCATTTGACTGCCAATCTGTTACGCAATGTGTAAATTGCGTTTTCGTGTTTCCGCCAGTTTTATGAAAACCGTCGACAGGTATATGGCTCGGTAATTAGGCGACAATGCGTATTGTCAAGAAATATGATATACAACGCGCTAATTAAATAATTCGGCTCGTGAGCGCGCGATAATTAGGCAAAAAATCGAACCAGGTAAATAATTTCGTTGTTTACCTCGCCAGCGTTCCGTCAAAGCTTTTAATAAACAGGTTTTAATTGAAATTCGTTTGCTCGATTCGATTACCCGGGGTCATCGGGAGTTGGCTCACGTGAAAAATTACGAAAAAAGCTTTATTTTTTACTCTAAAAATATTAGGTTAACGATAAGAATAAAATCTTCTAAAGTTGAATTTAAAAATTAAAAATTAATTAATTGCAGCGTTAAAAATGCTGAACGACATCTAATGATGAATTGAAGATTAGTATTATTATAATAAGTAATTTCTCATTATTCTTGCAGAAAATAAATTTCTCTTGGAATCAATTATTTAAAATAATAATAATAACCTACTTTTTGTATAAGTTTACATAATACGTTCTATGCATTACACGACTTACTGACAACAGTGTTTTAATATTTTATCTGCGTTACTTCTTCAAATACTTATTACATGTACAGTCATATTTCTACAATTTTTTTATTGAGATACATTGATAAAACTTCCAGTCTGTCCTCTCTCCAGAAACTTATTTGATATCTTAAAAAAATATCATTATCTCATAAGAATATAAATCGTATAAATTTTGGCGATCCTGGCAGGATCGCCAAAAAACTGTATATCCTATATGGTTGATATTAAAAAAAAAATTCTCACGCAGAGAGGATACAATTTTAGAAGATTTTATTCTTGTTACAAGAGGAAATATTCTTCTTTCAACATCAAGTGGAAAATCCACTTATGACGAGAATATTCCTCTCATTATCAGTGCAGTCTTGTTAATATTGGTTTGGTCTTTTTTTAGACCTGTTTCGGTTTCGCTGGACAAACGCCAGTTGGAATATCTGCAACGTTCCCTTATTTGCTTCCTTTGGCAGTCGCGTCGGCGTTATTTAGTGTTTATATTATAAATAATGAATGGCGCAATGGCTGGCGCGGTTTCGGCGCGATTAAAATTCAATTTCAGTGCGAAAAAGGTCTCGCGATTTTGGGAGGCAAGGAACAGCTGCGACGCGCGAAAAATAATTCACGGCGGGCATTAGCGATATAATCCGGCTTCGGGTCGTATCGATCCGCGTGTATAGTTGGTTTATATGCGATCATATAATTTATTTGATCGAACTGGGTCATTCGTCTCACGACCATACATAACAAATCAACTTAAACGCCTTTTCAGTTTCAACTTCCTGATGCCGCGCTTTGATCATGAATTAAAAATTAAGAACTTCCACGCGAAATAGTTTGAGCAGAACTATTCCTCGACGGTGCAGGAAGTTGGATGTTGTCGAAGAATTTTAACGTTTCTATTTCCTCCATTATGTTCGAGTGCAAGCATGATTGTTTAAAGGTGTTTTCATTCATTACGAGTTGAAGATGTTTCCTTTTTTTACCAGTGGAAAGATAGCGGTGCTTTTAGATTTTCATAATCCAAAGGAATAATAATTTTAAAATGTTAAAAAAAAATTTTTAAATGTAAAAAAAATTTAAAAATGTAAAAAAAAATTAAAAAATGTTTTAAAAAATTTAAAAATGTTTAAAAAGTTATTGTGTCAATACTGAAGCTATTGAGAATTACTGAGATTATTGAAATTACTGAAAATTAATCAAATTGACTCAGTAACAAGTTCAAAATTTTTTTAATGTTACATTTTTTAAATTATTCAATAATTCTTAACATTTGAAGAGTTTTGTGGATATGCGATGAAATAAGTGCAATTTGTAATGCATTTTTTCTTCGTTTTAAAAATGTATTTCTTGGGGCAAGTAAAGGCGAGTTGTTACTTTGCAACCCTTATTTGTGTATGGTAAGTTTATCGATATTCAGTGAGGGATATCCGAGGAGAATTATCGCAGTGAAATAAATATATAAAACATAGTTCAACTGGATAAAAGTAAGGGGTAAGCAACTCTACGCATCACTGAAATATACAAAGCTATATGCATGGAAATTGTCTTCGAAGTATTCAAGGTAACATTAACAAGAAACCACCCCTTTTTACTTCGACAACATCTTAAATTGTTTTATCCTGGGGTCTTAGGAGTAATCCGAAAGAATGGTCTGAAGAAAAACAATCTGTAATATGGACAATAGAGGAGATTAACTGAGAGTCATGATTGGAGTAATGATAAATTTGTAAAAATCCTTAAGTTGTTTGCAGAAATTATTTTCATAATGAATTGGAATACTTTGAATGCATTTTTCGCGGATCTTTTCCTTAATTCATATCTGTTCTTTATCATACAATGTTATTCTTTAAACTTTTCAGTTAAGACTATTTTTATTTTTAAGTTATTTGCTAGTTTGTGATATCATTTTTTATTTGAAACATTTTGAACAATTTTGCTACTTTTTAAAAACATGAATTAGTACTCAAATTACAGGATTTTTTATTTCAAACAGAGCAGTGTAAATAAAAAAAAGAAAAATCACAATATATTTTAGAAATTACTAATAATTAATTCAGAATGATTTTTTTACTCAAAACCAATGGATTCTGAATTAAAATCCCCCCTTTCCAACTAAAACCCGTTGCAAATGTAGTAAGGTTTGAATTCGGATTCATCGTGTATCGGATTTAGATATCCTGAATTTTCAGGACTAAGACAACCGTGTTCGGATTATTATGGAATCTCAAAAAATTTATACAATTTTGACTTATTTATTTTTAGAAACAAAATGCATAATTTATTGTTAAAAACTAGTAAAAATGTAATTTTCATAGATAACCGACATCTTATACTGACAAAATGTATTGCACTGCGATCATTCTTCTTTTGCAGAGAAATACTTATGTTTCTGTTTAGATGTGACTCAAAATTGTTCGAAACGTGGCAATACAAACTTTTTTCACTGTTTCCTATAATCATTGCATTTAATTTATTTAATTTAAAAAATACATTCTCTTCATTGTATGTAATATTACATTTAAATAATAAATCAGTTTTCAAAATCATTGCATTTATATAAAAAACATTGCAATATAAAAAAAATGGCTACACCAAAATCCAAAAACCCCCATTCCTCGTCCCTCCAACCTTCCCCTCCCATATCCCTCCAACTCCTCCTGGGTAGGTACTCAAACTGTCCTTTCTCTCTCTTCCCTTTCCCCTCTTTTGAATTAAATTATACAATTTTACTCAATCTCCCCTTCTACCCCTTTTCGATTACTGCCCTTGAATTAAATTACGAAATTTTCCAGATCCAAAAACATCCCAACAATTTCCGTCCACAAACGCCTAAGTCAAAACCCTTAATCCCCCCTCCCATACCTCACACCGAACCTTCCCCTCCCATACCCTTTCAACCTCACCCTTGTAGGCACTTAATCTGCCCGTCTGCTCCTCCCTTCCCCTCCCTTAAATTCAGTTATGAAAATTTCCAAATCTAAAAACGTTTCATCGGAAAAAAACACTCGTCCATAAATGGTTACCCCAAAATTCTGGACCTCCACCCCTCCCCTCTAATACCCCTCCAACCTCATTCCTGTGGGTACTCAAATTCCCCGACTCCCCTTCCCAAACCCTCCAACCCCACCCGTGTGGGTACTCAAACACCCCGTCGCCCCCTCCGATACCCCTCCAACCCCACCCGTCTAGGTACTCAAACTACCCGTCTCCCCTCTCCTTCCCCTCTTATACCCCTCCAACCTCACCCATGTGGGTACT
>JABFPB010000534.1:0-36399 GCA_022817645.1 Ceratoteleas bidentatus
AAACACTAACACAAGCGAACTATTCCCACGCTCCTCACACCGAGACGCTCAGAGTCTTCGCAGCTTCAATGAGTTAAGTTACCAAAGAACTTGAATCAAAACACTTATTAAAATCATTGACTTCAACATTGACTTCTTTTTATAATCATTGAAGTATCTGCGTCCATGAGTTAAAGAATCGAGTCAGTCACCAAATTAATTGGATCGTCCAAATAATTGGACACCCATTGATTGGAATCTCTGATGCAAGCCACTGACTCAAATAATTACAAGTCTGTGTTTAATGTCAAAGTCAACTGGGTTTAACGAGTGTCGGGCAATGCGACAAATTACCGATTAAATTAAAACATCAATTACCATCGCTGATTCAAGGTAAATGGCCATTTCCAGACATCAAATTAAATCAATAATTTGTATCTCTGGTGCAAGTCATTAATTCAAACAGGCATTCTAGTTCTGTAATAAAAAAGTTTCTGAGTTAATGAGTCAAAGAACCGAATCGAGTCACCAGATTTCGTATCACTGAATAAACTCAAATGAATCTCATTGACTCTTTGACTGAGACAGTCAATCTAACTGACTCATTGACTCAATGACTGAGTCAATCAATCTCATTGACTAAGTCAATTAGAATCATTGACTCATTGACTAAGTCAATTAGAATCATTGACTCATTGACTGAGTCAATCAATCTCATTGACTCAATGACTGAGTCAATCATCCCGCTGACGTCAGCGCTTTCTGTCCGCAGCCGGCGCACGTGAAGGCGTGCTTCCTGGGTTCTTCCTTGAGCATCCCGATAACGGACGGCAAGCTCGCGCTCGGCACGTGGCAGGGCGTGTGGCTGTGCGAGCACCGTGACCACGCCGGCAGCCGCAAGCTCGTGCTCACGCTGACCGGCTGTCTGCGGGACTCGGCGCGCAGCCCCCTCAGCCCGGTCAGCCCCATCGCCTCGACCAGCAGCTAGGACCGATCGCACCCCCAACGGCACGGCCACCGTCAGTCGTGCATCTCCACGTCTAGCTGCGAGAGCTAGCGGCTGCCTGCCTTCGGTCCGACCACGAGAGCGTGAGCAGCGACAGCGCCCTCGAGAACGCCGCGCCAAACGACCACTCGGCTCGACCGACAGCGGCGCCATCTGCAGCCGGCCCGCGGCAAAACGAGGGTCCATCGACGTGCGATTCAGAGAGGGGGTGGGGAAGGAGAGGGGAGGGAGAGAAAGAGAGAGAGATTAAAAGTTGTATCGAAGCTACGGCGGGTGACGCGAGGGTTTGTCCGTGGGGGTGGGGTGTCGAGTCACGTGGGAGAATTCGGGAAAGGGGGGGGGGCTGTTGGGTCCGATTTGGGAGGGGATTTCTGAATGGGACTGTGTCGATGAAATGAACTGGTAAGAGTGGGTCATTGACTGACTCGTCGAGCCAAGTTGTTCTTAAGGTAAGGTAATTCATTGTAATTCATTGAGGTAAGGGATTGATTTAACTCGTCGAAATAACTCGCTGAGTCAAATCACTGTTTCAACTCATCGGGGTTGTTCGAGTCAAATTCATGTCGCATGGATCGCTTGAGTCTAAGATTTAGTGGTTGACTCAAGTTACCGAGTCAAATCAATTGTTTAACTCGAAAAATCAAATGGGTGATTCAACTCACCGAGTCGATGGATTATTTATGTTCTTGAGTCAAATAAATTATGTGACTTACGAAAATATCTCACTGAGTCAAATCACTGTTTCAACTCATCGGGATTGTTCGAGTCGAAATCACGTCATGGATCGCTTGAGTCAAGGATTTACTCAAGTTATTGAGTAAAATCAGTTGTTTAACTCGAAAAGTCCAATGGATGATTCAACTCACCGAGTCGGATGGAATATTTAAGTTCTTAGGTGAAATAAATTATGTGACTTTCGAAAATATCTCATTGAGACAAATCACTAACAAAATTAAATAACCCATACTATGAATTTATCTCATTCACTCATGAATGATTTAACCTACAAAAATAGGCAGCTGAGTAAAATCATTTTACTCACTGCGTCGGATCAATGACTCAACTGATTGAGTCAATCGATGATTTAACTCGTTGCTTCAAACTCTCCGAGTGAAATAATTTATTCAAATTACTGAGTCAAATGAAGAGACTGACTCAAGACATTGACTCGAAATCGCTTAACTGTCTTCACTTCGCACACCCTTTTCAGTCTCCGATCTCAAATCACGAATCGCGTCCATGCGTTCCTATCGACCCATCGAATGCAACTCACTCGTCACGGACAAACCTCCGATCCAGCCCATTTCCATTTATTCATCCGCTTGTCCAGGATCTTTCCGCGGGGGACCGCTCCTCCATTCGGTTCGCCGAGAGGTGGCGCTCTCGTCGGTGTCCGATCCGCTGCTTTGGCCAGAAACCGATGCGTCCGTAATTCCGAATTTAACCGAACAAAAAAAGAAAGAGATGAACAAAAAAGGAACGAGATCCGAACAAAATCGCCCGGGGAAATTCGCGAGAGGAGGGGGGAGAGGGGCGGAGCGGGGCGCGCTAGTGGCGCCCCCCGCCGAGCCGAAACGACACTCTCAGCTGAGGGACCGACGACGAATCAACCTTTCATCCTACTTTTTCTACATTAAAAACCAGAAAAAAAATTAATGAAGAAAAAATGCGCGCGCGAGGCATTTTTCCGCTTGGCAACTACACGCAACGTGGCACGATTCTCCGTCACTGCTTTTAAACTCTAGGCTAGACGTCTTTTCGGGGGACGACGGGAGGTGGCGTTTCCGGCGCGTTGGGGGTGTACATAGAGCAAACAGGGGGGGAGGGGTGATTTCCCTGCCGAGCGAGAGTGGCGCCACCTGCCCGGACCCGGCCCCTTTCCCGCTGGCTTTCTCGGTTCTGTATATATATAGGGTGGTGGGGCGCGCGCGCCAGGTGGCGCTGCCACGACTTCGGGGCTTCTTTTGTAAATAAAAGGGGCGCGGGCGCGCGCGTGGCGCCGTCTCGGGGATCACCCGCGAACACGCTAACTGAAATTCAGGGGGTGGCAATGCGGGGGTCAGGGGTCGATTTTGGAGGGGGCGCGGTCGGGCCCGACTCGGGGCTGGGGTGTCAAGATCGAATACCTCAGGTCGGGTCCGATTTGTGGATCGGGAGAAGAAACATCGGGTATCAGCTTGGATCATATAGGATTATGAAGATCGTAAAATCATTGGACAGATCATCTTGGAAATCTTGTTTAAACCATACATGATCTTCGATGGTTCACAATGTTTGGATCATACGTGAGTTTAAATCGATCATAATGATCTCTTGTAGATCAAACATAGATCAGAGTGATCTTGTACGAAGTATTCATGGATGCTAGAGATCTTAGTGGATCATAAGTGATTTTATAAATGCTATAGGTGATATTGGATCATGAATGTTCTTGTGTAGATCATTATGATCTTATCGATCATCGTGATCTTTCGTAGATCATTTTGATCTGGCGTAGATCATCTTGATCTTTCGTAGAACGTCAAGATCTTATGTCATCTTTTATGGAACATAAGGATCTCATGATGATCAGTTGATTGTAGATCATTTCAAATTAATGTAAATCCTACCTGCACAGTAATGATCTTATATTTAGATCTCATGATCAGTTGTAACGATCTTCTCTAGATCATAAGTGATCTCAGTGGTATTACAAATGATCCGATACTAAAAATACCAAACCCAAACCCCCAAAACCGACTTCCGACGGAAGAGTAAAAAAGGAGAAATTGAAACATTTAATGCGCGACCCGGGCTGACTTTTCCACCAGCCCGTGGCACTTATTAATATACGAGAGGAAAACCAAATTAAAAGAAAAAAAGCAAAAAAAATATACTTCGAGGTGTATTTATATAAACGTAACGTTTAAGCGAGCAGTCGATGTTAGCTATTTATTCTCCTTGTCCGTAGCATAAATGATCGTCCACTAAAAGTACTGGAAATGCTTCGTTTGAGTATGCCAATAACGCATATTTCGTAATAAGAGATGAAAACTAAGAAAAAATTATAATGATATTAAACAAAAAAAGCGCAAGTTATTCAGCAAGCTCATCACAATCCACAGCTGCAATACTCGGTTAAGGGGCGGTTTTTCGAATACAGCACAGTGCGACAGCGAAGGGTCAATGAACGATTACGATGCCAGTATATAAATATATAAATATTATATATATTTATATATATGCAGTATAAAATATATAGATATATATAAATATATGGAATAGGGAGGGGGGTGTAAAAATGCGATACGCGGATGCGGCGGAGCAAATGGAGCAAACGCCGATAGAGGTAACGGCCGCCAGGTGTCGCCTCGGTCGGCCACGACAAAAGGGATAAAGTAAAAAAATAAATACGCCACGTTAGTGCACTTTGTTACGCGATCTTGAACGTTCGAGAATATTTCTCAAATTTAATGCACAAGGGCAATCTTGTAATTTGTACCATGCCGGATGTTTTCTTAGATAAGTCGATACTGATGAAAACTGCAAGAAAAAACCTAATGATCGAAGTGGGGCCTACCGTCATCTAGCGTTTTATTTGGTCAACTTTCGAATTTCTCGATTGAATCGTTTGAGGTTATGATACAATTAAGTTAAATGAAACATAACCTACAAGATGGAAAATGTCATCACAACCTAAAAACGTTATGCTGTAAGGGACTTGAAAAAGGTTAAATTGTGATATAACGTATGGTTATTGGGCAACATAACCTCAAAAAGGTTATTTTGCAACATAACCTCAAAATGATTATTGTACAACATAATCTTTAACAGATTATATTGCAACATAACCTACAAAAATTACAGTGCAACGGCTTGAATGAAGTTAGATTAGAACATAACCTCAAAATTGTTATATTTCAACCTAATTTCAAAAAGGTTATATTGACCATAACCTCAAAAAGGTTACCCGGCAACAAAAAACGGTTACACTGAAATTAACCTAAAAAAGTAGATCATAATGTATCAAAATGATTGGACTATAACATAACCTCAAACATATTGAAACGATAATGTTTCCGCTCGAATACGATAGATGGCGCTGCAAGGTTTCATTTTGATTTTGCCGGAAGAATGGGGGAAATTAAGATTCGAGATAACATGGCAAGCTCAGAGGATATTGTTGCGATGCGACATGACGTCACGAGAGAGTCGCTTAGTTCGCCAAGTGGGTCCCTCTGGCGGCCATTCGTTCCTCTTGTTCATTCCAGTAACTCAGTTTTCCGAAACCGTTGCGTTGCAGTTGTTCATTCGCTGTCCGATAGGGGGACCCGAGTCGCCGACAGATGTCTCTGTCGCAACAGTATGGCTCTTCCAAAGCATTGTTTCGAGTTATGAATTATATTTGACATATGTATGTATGTAAATACGAAATGAATCTCAAAAGTTACACATCGACATTTCCTTTTATTATTAATCCAATCGTACCGCAGAATTTATTATGATATACTATCTTGCTTAAATTTATACGATGACACAGTTTTACATTGTTAAATCGATAAATATGAAGTAACGTGTGATATATATAAATACATAATATACATAAATATATACATTTAGTATATACACACATATAACATTATATATGTATGTATATATTTCGAAACTTTCATCATTAACTTTTGTTCGCAAGTTTTCGCGAATCACCAGCCTTCCTTTTGGAGTTAGGATTTCGCCTTTGGTTACTTCGGTCCTACCAATGTACACCTTGCATATCAATTTCGACTGGAATTCCCCGAAAGCGTCGCATTTGACCGAAAAAGCGACATTTTTGCTATAATTTTGAGGTTAAGTTGCCTTCATATTACTTTTAACCCACATTCCATACCTTCCTTCTACAACATCGTACTTTCAATCGGTAAACTGGCTAAAATCTCTGCAGAATTGCATTTCCAACTATCTTCCCTCCCTCTCTACTCGAAATTCGTTTGCAAGGTTAGGAAAGATCATCCTTAGGTTCGTTGTATTGGCAACAATTTGTTCCGTTCCCTACTCCCCTTACTCAGTTCCGAATAAAGCAACGAGAAAAAACGCGCGGGAGAGTGCCGTCGGCCATGTTTTTTGTGATACCTAGGTGGCGCTCGTGCCGGCGGTCGCTGCGGGGCACCCTAAACGCCGCGCGGGCGCTTTTTGTGCGCCATCTAGCGCCGTGCGGCACCTCGGCTGTTTCGGTGCCTCGCGCGCTTGTCGCCGCGACCGCAGCGCCACCTGTCACGCCTTAATCAACCGCGCCGGCACCACGGCGGCTATCTTGCGCTGAGACATAACCTCAAAGTCGGCGAGAATTGGTCCGCGCGAAGGTTCACTCCCATTGAGCGTCGCTGTACAAAAAATTTCCCCCAGGACGCGGCGTCGCCGTTTTACGGCCACCGGAAATCGCGAGGTGGAGCCTCGGCGCGCAAGATGGCCGCCGTGGTGGCACCACCGGGCAGGCCCTTTCTACCCTGCTAAGTCGCACTGCAAGCAAGCTTTCTTAGCGTGAGCGATAGCGAGTAACGTAATAAGCGGAGGGATCGTTTTCTAATTTTGACGATGCAACAAGTCCGTCAGCGTGAGCCATAGTCCACGTAACCGAATGAGCTTTTCCAGTTGTACTGTAATTAAACGAGGTGTCTGCGCACAGCCTGGAACAAGGATTGGCGCGAAATTCGAACGACAACTTTAGTCACGTCACGGCATTGTTCATGCACAACATGGTCTTATTTTTCGAAAGCGCACAATTCCTACTTAATGAACGATACCGATCTCATCTTAAGCTTGAACAAGTACGAACAAACGGCGAACCGTTCGCGCGGGGCAGACACGGCAGCACACGAGGCAGGACGATATTCGAGGTTAGATTTTCGGAACGACGACACAATATTTTATACGTTGGGCAAAAGTTTATAAAATTATAGCTGGATATAGCGGACCTGCGACCCTTTACTTTACGCCGGGAAACGCGCTCGAACCCACGGAATCCGTGTACATATTTCGCGGGGCGCCATCTGGCGGCGCGGCACCATTACTTTCGCGAGGTAAAGTAACCAGTCGATTCTCTCACTCGCGCAATTCACCGGGCAAAAAGAATCCCGCGATTATCTCTAAAAGCCGACAAGACATCGCGGCGCAATGTCGCGAGGTGGAGCGCGACGCTCGACCACCTCGCAACTTCGCGCTGCGATTTCTCGGCGGCTTTTCGAGATAATTGCGCGATTCCTTTTGCCCGGAGAATTGCTCGAGTGAGAGAGTGCGTAGACACGAAATTAGACAATAAACTTAACTCTTTGGTTCCACCCCCCACCCCTCCCTAGACACAGCGGCCAGGTTCCGCGTCGCCAGAAGAGGCTCGCAACGAAACCGTTTTCGGCGCCCGTTTCCCGGCCGCGGCGGTTCCCAAATCGCGCGAACAACATTGAACAAATTAACTGCCGAACAGGAACAATTCTTTAGGCGATCGGTACGAAGCACACTGTACGTAATAAGGTCAGCATTGTATATATGAACCTAAGCATGTGTGGATGCGTGTGAGAAAGCAGAGGGAAACTAAAACTCAAGCGACAAATTTAGCGCGTGTACACTTGAGCATATAATAATTATAAACTATATTGTACATGAGGATCGGAATAATTCCAGCATGCACACGGGTAACCGAGTAGGCCACGAGATTTAAACACGAGGAAACAACATTTAACGATGCAAGAGACAATATAGTCGATTTAGCGGAATGAGGTTATGTAGGGTCGGGTTCGGCCGATTCGCGATTCCCCGCGGTTAGGGGTTCTCTCGCTCGCAATTTTTCGGGCCGGCCAAGAATCAGCTCGATCGGGCCGGAATTGAGCGAGTTATGGCGGGCCAAATTCGCGAGGTGGGCGCTCCGCCTCGTGACTTCGCGCCGCCGTAACTCCGTCATTTTCGATCGTATCGGCGCGATTCTTCCGGAACGGCGCGTGGAAAAAATGAGAGAATCGTTTGCCGGGGACGAAAGCCGGCCGGGGAAAATATCGATGTACATAAAATGTAAGACGACTAGACTGCCAACTGGAATTATTCGACATCGGCTTCAAAATCGCTCGTGGGTGAGCGCAGAGGTGGCGCCACCTGCGCGCTCATTTTCGAGCAGACATTCGGGGGAGACACTCGTCGTACATTTTTTTTAGTTGGGGACAAGAAAAACCCGTTCGCGACTCGTTTGACCGCAATCTTGGGATTTCGGTTCTTTCGAGGTCCTTAACTTTGGGTTCGGTTTCGTTTTCGGTTTTCCCGTTCGACTTCGTTTTCCATTCTGGCTTTCCGCTGAAAAGTACGTCTATAAATAATCCTTGTATTGACATATCTAACGAAACGGGATTGCGGCGAAACGACCGGAGTTTAGTAATAAATGATCCACCGACTTTGCTGGCATATTTTTTAATTGACAACAATTTCGGGTAAAGGTCGGAGTTATTCGAGCGAGAGGAAACAGCGATTGTAAGGCATCAATAATGTTGTATAATGTAAACATTAAATGCAAAATGGAACGAGAGACATTAAAAAAGGGAAAAATGAGAAGACTCGATAATATTTTATTTATGATATTGGCCTTCCTGCTGGTTAGCACGTTTGAATACGAGAAATCAATGTAAAGAAATTCGAGCTCATTTATATATACATATATATTTAAGTATACATCGTCATTTGATTCTGCAAATATATTAATTAATAAACAAAATGACCTTGGACTGATCGACCATTCTTTCGACACCCCTTTCCCCGATTTTTCAAATTTTTTTACTTAATTTTCGCCCATTTATATTGGGATCATTTTTATTTCGTTTATTAATCATTTTTATTATGTTTTTTTAACAAAATTGAAATTTGAAATTTTGAGTTTTATGATTCAGTTTGAATTTCCCGCCATGTTCATGTTTATTTACATTTTCATTAGCATTCGTTTTTTAAACGAAATTTTACACCTTTTAAAGACTTATTTTTAAAGTAACTTTTCCCCCTTAAATTTTCCAATTCAAACATTTTTTTTTCATTTCAACTTCTCATATACCTCCCAAAAATGAAAGAAAGAGGATTTTTTCAAACATTTTATCAACACTTTTATCTTATCAAAACGTTATAACTCACATTTTTTCACACTTTGCCTATAGATTTTTTCAACGCTTTTTAACTTTTTTCTTAAGTTTTTTCAAAAAAGTTTATTTTTATTTAACATTTTTACTTACCTTTTCTCTCTATTTTGAGCGTTCAACTTACAGCATTTTTTTTTTTTTTGAGGTCTTCGTCCGTCGGTAAAGTCGCGCCATAACCTAAAAATTGACTTTTGCCAAAAAATGGCCGCAGCCGAAAAGCGACATGCGGTCTCGCGGATCACGACTCGCTGCGACGTTTTTTGAATATTTATCTCGTTGACAGCGCATGTTCCGGCTCGAATTTGCGCCGAAATGTACCGATTCGCGAAGGCGCGAAACGTGCTCCAGCAGATGCTCACGATGTCGCAGCCAAATCGCGCGATGCATTTGTGCTCGTTCTGCAATTTTTACCACCCGAAAACACCGAAAGGTAAGTCGAATTTCAATCTTGTTTCCACTCAAAAATGTAAACAAATTCCCGTCAATTCGTATTTACACATTTAACTACATATACACATAAATATATACAAGTTTGTGAGAGTGATATTCGTGTTTTTGTTTGTGTGTTTTGGTTTCGTTTGAGTGCGATTTTTATTTTGTGTGTGCGTTTCTCGGCGGATTTGTTTATATTGCTTTAATCAGCTGTTTTTGGATGAAATCATGGTTTTCTTGGGAAATCTGTGGAAAATTGGAAATAGCGACTTGGGAATAGGAAAAGTGTTACATAAAATCATGTTGGATGCCTATGTTTAGTTTGTGCAAGTGTGTATAAATTAATTGCGATAATTTGTAATTATTGGAAGGTTTTTTTGCCTTTTTTAATATTTTGATCAATAAAATATAAATAAAAAATGTTTTTTTCACATTTTTTGAAAATTTACTTTTTGGAGTAATTTATCAAAGATTAGTTTGCTAACTGTTTATGAATGAAAATAGAGAATTAAACTGAATATATTCGTTGGTTAATGAATGAAAATATATTTGAAATTTACATTGCAAACTCTCTTTTCATTTGTAATTTCCAAACTAAAACAGATTACAGAATTTCTTGTTTCAATGCTCTAATATAATTTTGCACATTAAAAAACTGTTTTTAAAATTCTTGTTTCAATCATTTTTGTTTCAGTCTTTTATCTACCAGAAATCCAACACGGTTCGATAAATCGCTACAGCTCAACTATAACGCAATCTCAATTACAAACTATTAAAAAAGCAGCCAAAAAAACAAAAAGGTCCAGGAAGAAATATGCTGAATTACTGGAAGGTACTTAAATTATTTTCTGTAAACTACATTTCAGAAATTGTTTAATTATATAAAAAAATAATGTTTAAACAAACTTGAAAAAAGATTCTTAAATATCTTTTAGATAATTTTTATCATATTTTTACATTATTAATTGTTTCATTTTATGACTTGCAAAATAATTATTTATCAATGTAATAAGTTAATTTTTTTTCTTTCATGATTTTCCCATTTAAACAATTTTATTGCAAATAATTAATGTATGATTTTCTAGAATTTGTCATTTGTGATTCCAGTGACTAACACTGCAAACAATACAAAGGCCTTTGTGAAATCATTGACTCCAAAGCAAATTGACACTTTGGTGGACGAATCCAGCATCTCTTTGGACAAATTGGATTTTACGAAACGAAAGAAAAAACATACTGTATTGGTCTGCATTTTTCTAGTTAAAAATACACTGTTTAAAATACAGATAATCAAAATGCTAAAAACGTATCATTTTTAGTTAAATTAAATTTAAAATTTAATGTTTAGTGTAATATATATTTATTTAATGGCGTTATTATTATTTCATACAATTCAAATTCAGAATTAATAAATTTAGTCAATTTAATTTCAATAATAATTCATTATGATTAATTGATTTACCAAATAAAATTCAAGAATTAAATTAAATTAAAACAATTTCAGAATGTTGTGGAGGATCATTTTGAGGAAAACCTGTATAAAGCAAAAAACCTGGCCTATGATGCAGAACTTGCAGAGATTGAAGTCCCGGATACTATAGAGGAATGCATAACAGAAGTTGAAACCAAACCACCCTCTGTCGATGAACCACCCCCTGCCAATGAACCATTAATGGATGTTGAACCATTAATGGAAATTGAACCTAAAACGAAAAGAAAGAAAAAGGGAACATCAAAGAAGAGGTACACATGTGATTTGTTCGACAAATTCCTTGCTTTAGCGATTCTCAGTTTGAAGTATAATAATTTTTTTCTCGCAACATTATATTATTTTCCTAAAAAAAGTGCACTCGTTTTTCAGTCTCAAAGAAAACTCCCAGGAGAAGAGTGATAGGACCAAAGAGGAAGCTGAAGCTGAAGTTACGAAGAAGAAAAAAAGGAAACAGTCTACTAAGAAGGGGTATAAACATACTGAAGTTTTCAAAATGTTGTTTTCGACTCAATTGAATGTATTAATAATTTATTTTAAACTATAATTTCATTGAATAATTGAATGCAATCGCATAATTAAATTCAGTTCAATTATCGAATCAATTATTAAATTCCATTCAACTGTTGGATCAATTATGGAAGTGAATTAAATTATTCAATTTAATAAAATTACTACATTCAGTTCTTCATTTCAATTCTTCAATACAATTTAATGATTATTATCAATTCAGTTAAGTCAATGTAATTCTTCAATTCTATTATTCAATTCAAATCTTCAATTCAATTAATTAAATTCAATTACTAAATTCAAATCTTCAGTTATTCATTTCATTTCAATTTCTAAATTCAATTAAATTGTATTAAATGTAATTATATTATCAATTAAATTATTCAATTTTATTCAGTTCATTTAATTCAAATCAATTCAAATAATTCAATTCAACGATTCAATACAGTCATTCAATTCCTGCACTGAATTCAATGCAGTTACTTAACCGAATGAAATCAATCAATTAATACCAACGAAGTTAAATTATCGGATTCAATTTGACTTAATTCAATTTCTCGACTGAATTGATTACCACTCAACGACTTCACGAAAAAAATTTTCTTTTCAGTACAAAAACCAAAGTAGCAAAAAAAGAGGCGACATCGCATGCCTCGAGGCAAAACCGCGGCAATCTCCTTGGCGAAACATTGGTCTCCTACGTCGACGTCTGCGTCAACTTGAACCAAGTTGAAAATGCTTTTACTGTCTTAACGCGTGGGACTTTCCTCGGCACTGCACCGAAAAGCATTGCCCACTTCTCTGTCGCATACAACATTGCGATGAAAAAGTACGCCGAGCAGGGAAAGTACCGGATGGTGCAGGCATTGCTGAAAAACATGGTGGATGCGCAGATTCCCCCAGTGGAACAGACTTATGCGGCGATATTCGAATGTTTCGGGAGAATGAAGATGAGGGATCAATTAAAAGGTGAGATTTTCATTTAAAAATGAACGAAACAATTTTTTGTTCGTTTTTAAATGAAAATGGATAATTATGATGGAAACGAAAATTATGAATGAAATAAACAAAAATTTAAAAAAATTTCAAACATTCTCCTTCAGGCAATTTATAAGGTTTTCAATTTCATTTAATTTTATGATTAAATTAATTAAAAAATTTTGATTGTACCAAAAATTAAATTTTTTTTGGTAAAAAAATAGGAATTTTTTAAATTAAAATTCAATTTAATCAATCATTTTTCAATTTTTCTAATTGATCTAGAAAATTTTGATCAATTTTCAGACCAGATCCAAATGTACATAAACGATATGAAAAGTGTCAATATGGACCTGGACACTATGTTCGAAAAAGCTCACTTCGCCAACAACGATTTGGAGTTTGTGTTGAGAGCAATTCATCTAGTCGAACCGGATTACCAGATAAAGCGCCAAAAACCTATCATTTCCTACGACAACACATTACTCTCGAAAGTGACCTGCGACAATAATGCACCAGTTAGTCCGGCAGAGGGCCTTATGAGTCTGGAGGAAATGCAAAATAAAGTCAAAAACCAGATGCAAAACGAGATTAGTGGAACGATGGAAATCAAGTCTGTGGAGAAGATGAACGCCAATATCAAGAAGATGAAAGTTGCTGTAAAAATCGACTTTGATTAAATAAAAAATTATTTTAAGTTAATTTAAATAGCTATTTTTTATTCATTAATTCATTAATATTAAATAAATTGTTTTACAATTCAATTAATATTCAGAATTTAATTTATTAAAAAAAAATTTATTTTTCAGAGAGAACGAGTGGAGAAATTGGAGAAACATTACCGCCAAATCGCAGAAAAGTCTTTTGAGAAAAGGCTGCTTTATCTGAAAAACAAAGAGTCCTTTATAAACAAAACCGCGCCGGTTTACCTTTATCCTTATTTAGTGGTTTTGGATAAATCGTTTTATATTGATGCGATTATGAAGGAAGTGAAGCAAATGGTGCAAGGATCCCAGGGATACAGTCTTTCTTTGGGGCATTTGCAAATTTACTTAGGGGAATATATTTTCAAAAGATACGAGGTCTTGATTTATAGCAACTTTTACCAATTACTTTAATTCATTTTTTGCAGCTGTTCATTTAATTTTGTAGTTCATTATATTTTTTTAATTTAACAAAAATTGTATTTAATTTAAAAATTAAATTAAATTTATACAGACAGAAAATCAAGAAATCCGTTTTTCAAAATAAAAACAAACTTTTCTCCCCCAGATGTCAGTGAAGAAGCGAAAACATATTCTGGACAAACTTCTGAACATTCACTCGCAATACTGCGATTGGTACTTGAACCGAACAAACGGCAACAACGGCCGAGCTCAGTGGGAGATGCTTTTGCACGAATCGCACAAAAAATGCGTGGAGATAGATGGCGCGGTTCCCCAATGGCCAACGGTGATTTTGTCGAAAGTCGGACGGTTTCTGTACGACATCATCCTCACTGATCTGAAGATCAATCAGAGTCTGGTTCCGATGCGAAGCGTGAACCTGGTTCCTTCGTTTTACGTCATTTACAAAAACAAGTCGGAGGCTTATTTGAAGCAGGAGGTAATTTTTGCGAAAATGAGAAAACTCATAGAAAAGAAACATTTCTTGGCAATGTATCTTTTTTAAAAATTAGTACTTTTTCTCTTATCGATTTAGTAAGATGTTTTACTGAATTGATGAAATGAAAAAAAAAGAGAAATGAAATTAAAAGAAAAAACTGTATGCAAATGTTTTATTTATAAACTATATTTTTCTTATATTTCTATAAATATAAGAAATATATTTATTTCTATAACATTTTTGAAAACCAGTATTATAGCAAATTAAAATATGTTTTGATAAATAACCGTTTATGTTGATTTAAATTAATTGATTTTAATTATGACTGCTCTGTTTTATTCTAAATTTCTTATTACATTTTTTCAGGTTAAACCACACACTAGTCTTGCTAAATTATACAGGGATTCGAGGCCCGAAAAGCTGTTATTTGATACAAATTTGCTGCCCAGTTTATGTCCTCCAAGACCCTGGTTATCGATCAATTCCGGGGGATATTTGTGTACCAAAACGAATATCATGAGAATACCTTCTCGTTCTGTAAATATTTTTTAAGTCACTATTTATTGGAATCAAAATAAATATGTCATCTATTTTATGATAAGAAAAAATATAAGTGAAAACTTTTATTTCATAAAATTATTGATAATTAATATTAATTTTTTTATATTAATAAAATGTTAAAAATAATGTATTTAATTAATTAATTTAAATAGTAAATAAAAGAAATTAACTGGCTAATATTTTACGAAAATGTACTGACAATTTGTTGATATTTCAGAACGAATGCTTCGAAGTACTCCATAAGGTTCCACTTCGTCAACTCTATCCTGCTTTGGACTGTTTGAACCAATTAGGATCGATTCCCTGGAAAGTGAACAAGAACATCCTGAATGTGGCTGTGGAGGTAACGATCACAGCGACATCTACTCAGATTTTACAACACATTTATTATATTATAACAACATCTCAAAGTGTTGTTAAAATTGATGTGAAACATTTCGTTTAATTATGGAATTGTAAAATTGCACATCGAAATTTCTGAAAATTTGTTAAAATAATCTGACAAAACAAAATTAAAAATAAAACAAAACAAAAAATTTTTTTAAGTTGAAGAATTATTGATATTTTCAGTTATTCCAAAGGGGCGGAAACGCGAAACTCGATGTGCCAGAGTTGCCGGACAGTTTGCCACTAGTGCCACCTATCGGCCAAGATCCGACGGACGAAGAAAAGTTAGCTCACTTTAAAGCCCGAATGGCGAGGAGGAAAAAGAAAAACGAGATGATGTCGCTCTGGTGCGACACTTTGTACAAATTGTCGATGGCGAATCATGTAGGGATTTTCGTCACTATACAATTTTTTAAATGCGATGTATATTATTCTTCAAGGCAGATGTATTGTCAAATGATATTGTCGGAATTTAGATCGGAATTCTGTTTTATATATTAGTTAAAAAATGTCAAATGAAATTTTCAATTTAGTTAATTTAATTTATTCAACGAAATTGAATAAATTAAATTAATTACAATAATTAAATTGAGCCAAAATCGTCATTTTAGTTGAAAGACGAGGTTTTTTGGCTTCCCCACAATATGGACTTCAGAGGTCGAGTGTACCCAGTTCCACCACACATGACCCATGTCAGTTCAGACCTCTCCAGGTCGATGCTCGTTTTCGCGAAGAAAAAGCCACTTGGGCCGAAGGGACTCGAGTGGCTCAAGCTGCACACTATCAACCTGACGGGATTCCAGAAGAATGAGTCGATAAAAACCAGACTCGCTTATGCCGAGCAAGTGTTGGACAAGATCATTGATAGCGCCCAAAATCCACTTACGGTACATCGAGTCAAAATTCAATTTAACAATTTTATGAATTATAAATGTCTTAATATACCAAATTTTCAAAAAAATGAAGATTTTTTTTAAATAATATTTTCTTGAATTGACAAATTTTGTATTGAAAATTGAAATTGAAACTTAAAAAAAATCATTTTTGAAAATAAAATCTGTTTTATTATGAACTGAAATATTTTCTAAAAATGTTAATTTTCTCCTTTTTACAATAAAAAAACATTCAAATATAATTTAAAGAATTAATAATTACGAAAACATTAAAAAATTTCAGGGTGAACAGTGGTGGACGAAATCAGACGAACCTTGGCAAACTCTCGCAAGTTGCATGGAAGTGAATGCGGCGCTGCAATCGCCGGATCCGGAAAAGTTCCTCAGCGGATTCCCGATTCATCAAGATGGTAGCTGTAATGGTTTGCAACATTACGCCGCTTTAGGAAGGGATCTTGCTGGTGCAAAAAGTGTAAATTTACAAGCCAGCGAGAAACCTCAGGATGTATATAGTGCCGTCGCTGCTTTGGTACTTTTTAATTCAACATTTACCATTAAAAAACAAAATAATAATACTATAGGAAAATAAGTAACTGGACATTACAAAAATTATAATATCAAGAAAGATCGCATTCTGATATTTCAAAATGATCTGAATTGTGATATTTCGGAATTCAATAATTGAGGTATTTTTGCAAAACAAAAAGTATACTGCAGAGAAAAATAACCAAAAGCTTAATTTTTATGTTATTTTTATTTTTAAAAAAAGTTTGTTCATTGTTTATTAAATGTTTTATTTTCATTCCTGAATTTTAGGTAGAAGAAAAGAGAAAACATGATGCAGAAATGGGTCTTCCAGTGGCAAAGGTGCTGGAAAATTTCATCAAAAGGAAAGTTATCAAACAAACTGTGATGACTACTGTTTATGGAGTTACAAAATATGGCGCTCGACTCCAAATCGCAAAACAGCTGAGAGGTCCGAAAATATTAAATTTCTTAATATTTAATTTTTTTATTTTCACCTCATTTATTAACAAATTTAAATTACCAAAAAATGGTAATTTATTATACAATCTTTTTAATATAAAAAATTATTAAAAAGTTAATTAATAAAAAATAACAAAAAATGTGGAAATACAAGATTTCCACATTTCAAATGAAAGAATAATGCAAAAAATGTATTCCCTATTTAGATATTGAAAATTTTCCGCAAGACCACTTATGGATGGCATCTTCGTATTTGGCGACGAGTACATTTATGAGTCTCAGATCCATGTTTAATAGTGCCAGACAAATCCAGGATTGGTTCACAGAGTGTGCCAAATATATATCGTCGGATCGAGAGGAGACTGTACATTGGGTCACTCCAATGGGTCTGCCAATTGCTCAGCCCTATATGAAACAGGCCAAATCCAAAAACCAAAGCTCGAATAGTACTGCGATTTTGACTACGGAATACTACGAGTAATGATGACTTTTTTACATAGATTTAGTTCGTTTACTAATGAGTTTTTTAATGAGTTTTCCTCATAAAAACAGACATAATCGAATCTCGATTTGCAGGAAACCGAATGTAATGAAGCAGAAAAATGCATTTCCCCCGAATTTCGTGCATTCGTTGGACTCGAGTCACATGATGCTCACCAGTTTACACTGTGAGAACGTTGGGATCACTTTCATTTCGGTCCACGATTGTTTCTGGACACATTGCAATACTGCTGAAGTGATGAGCAAGGTTCTCTCAAATTTCAGTCTCGTTTTCGCATTTTTTAGTTTGAAATTACCGTTTTTCTTAAAGCTCTTGATATAAAAAGTACTCATAAATAATTCCTTTATCCTTTAAACAAATCCCTTTAAGTGAATTACAAAAAAATCTCGTCTAAATTTCTCATTTATTTTGCTTCCTTTTTTCCTCTTCATTCATCATTACTTCATTCGTCTACCAAATTAACCCAAACTCATATCAAAAAGCTGATGTCTTCCAAAAAATTCCAGGTGTGTCGCGAGCAGTTCGTCTCTCTCCACTCACAACCAATCCTCGAGAACCTTTCACAGTACTTCATCGAGAAGTACGCCTCATCGAAGTAAGAATAAACAACACCCTCTTTTGTCCATTTTTTATTCGATTTCGAATTCTACACACCGAAGCCCGACACTAACGCCATCTCGTTTTTTTCGCAGGCACCAAGACACCCGCGCTCTGCACCTGTTCACGCAGGTTCCGCAAAAGGGTGACTTCGACCTGAACGACGTCCTCTCGTCGGTCTACTTTTTCAGCTGAATCGCTCAGCCTGTGTACATAGTGTATAATAAAAAACCGTATCAAAATCAGCGCCTACAATTACCCTCAGCCCCCTCCGACTCGAGCATTTTCCTTATGCAGCGCTCGCAATCGTAACGTCCAGAAACACCAGATGTCGCGTCGATCTTAGTACCGGTTCGAAAGATAAACATAAGTAAACCGGCATTTCGAAGTTCGAAACGGTTTGGAAGCTGTGGAGAACGATTGAGTTTAAAAATATTTTTTTCAATTTTGTTTAAACTAATAATTTTAAATTAAATGAATTAACAAAAATTAAAAAAAATATTTTTAAACAAATTTGCTTCAGGGATTTATTTTTCCATTAAGCTTACCCTATCGGTTTAACTTTTCAATTGTTAATTAATGAATTAAAACCATTTATTTCACTTCTGCTAAATGTAACATACATTTATTGTTTGACATTGCAATTACAAAATTTCATTTTAATTAATACTAATTTCATTTCTTTTAAATTAAATTTTACTTAATTTAAAAAAATGTTATTAGGTGAAGCAATATTTAAAGTAGCAATGCACTTTAAAAATAATAAATAATGTTTCTACAAAATTTTCCACGCATCGAACCATTCCCCTCTGTTACAATTGGAGCCATTGCAACCGGTATTCTAGATACTAGCGCCACTGGACGTTGTGTGGACAGGTGAAACTATGAGTCGGAGGGGGCTGATTACGTCACACTGCTTCCCGCCGTTCGTTAGATATATATAGGTCTACGCGGATACACGTGTATGGCTATGTAACTCCAGGCGAACGAGAACCAATGGGAACTTGTGTCGCTGACCCGATTAGTCGGAAAGTGGAGAAAAGTACGGGATAAGGGTGGAGCAGTTGTAGGTAGACTAGAAAATGGAAAGCAACTATCTAAGGGATGTGGAAGGTGGGGAGGTAACAGTTTTAACGAAAATGAAGATGAAAAGTAGATGGATGAAATGGAGTTTGTTTAAGTGATGTAAATTTGAAATTGGGGTAGTTTTTTTGGACGAAACTAAAGGGGAGGGTAGTTTTACATTCAAATTTTATAAAATTGTACATATTTATACAATACGTTGCATTATTTCCAGACACCGACTTTTTGTGGAACCTGTTTAGGTCCATGCGATTGGAACGAGAAAATCGTTTGGTTTGAGTACCCACAAGCCTATGTTCCGAGAGTTTAAAAAAACGGTCCTTTTTACTTGGAATTTTTTACCCACACCATTATGTCTGAAATAAAAAATCCTTTAATATGAATACAAACTCGACCCCATTCCGACTAATGGAACATTATCAAAAAGACCCACATTTTCGAAAAAACCCAATTTTTCAACATCCTCCAAACATAGCCGAGTTCGTACTCAAACTAGAGGATTTCTACTCCCAAACACGGTCCTAAACTCAGATTCCCATCAAAATACACCAGTTTCCCGAAACGACTTAAAAAACCTCTCCCTCGTAATCATAACAATTCGCTCATTTCTCATTGGTTCTCAGTTGCCGTGTGATTATGTACACACATATACGAAAGCTCTCTCGCCGCGACCGGAACCGTCCGAGAGGCGTTTTACGTTCATGCGGGGCGACTGACGATCTGCGGCTGCGGGCGCACCGTCGTGTCGTTCGCGTCGTCCAGTTCCTTGTGGTGTTCGGGCACCGGGTGTGGCCCCGGACTGAGGTCATTGGCCTTGTCCTCGACCTCCTTGAACGAGGCCTTGATGTTATCCAGCGCCGCGCCGAGTCCGGTTTTGATTTGGTTGAACTCCTGGGTCACGAGCGAGAGACGACCCAGCAGATAGTTGAGGTTCTCGTCGACCTCGAGCATGCGCTTCGTTATCTCTCCGACCTGGAAAAACGCTCGGTAATTGACGGCAGGCAACGCGGAAGCGATTCCAGAAAGCGTGATCCATGCTGGAGATAGTCGGGGAGAGGGTAATTGGATGATCGATGGTGATCTCGACGTGATTTCGAAGATTGCGTGGAAATAATCGATGGGGTTTGTTAGTAGTTTGCGGGGATAGTTGCCGTTAATGAGTAGTTTTAGTACAAAGATTGGGTCGAGTCGTCGAACCGTGACAGATTGTGATATGTAGTTTGATCATGGCAAAAAATGGGAATGATCTATGAGCACTGACGTCGTTTTTGGAATTGGATCACTTTTTTACTGTAGATCATAAGAAATTGGAGAATAATGATGATCTAGGATAGATCTAATGCAATGATCCATAATACGTGAGACGTATACTCATAGATCATGACTCATGGATCATTGTTATGTCGTTTGAAAAATGTTTAAAGAAAAATAAATCGTCGCAATCAAACTGCATGATTTGTTTGAACCAGGTGTCAAGAATTATTAACCCTTTACAAATTTCAGAATCAATTTACCTTGCTCTCCATTCCTCCCATAGTCGAAGTAGTTCCAGCCACATAAGCTTCGCTCTGTTCGTGCAACTTATCCAGTGCTTTGGCACTCTCCATCATCTGTTGGTACATTGCATTGATCTGCCTCCAAACCTGAAAAAACGAATAATCGTGTAGCAATGGTTTCATAGATCTACGATCTATGAAAGTGATCTAGATCATTGATCTACTTTCTATGAACTGATCTAGATCAGTGATCTACGGTCTATGAATCGATCAGTGATCTACGATCTATAAATTGATCTAGATTAGTGATCTACGATCTATGAGTTATCTAGATCGGTGATCTATGAAAGTGATCTAGATCAGTGATCTACGATCTATGAAAGTGACCGAGGTCAGTGATCTACAATCTATAAAGTGATCTCCGTGATTAATAATGGTTTGAAGAAACGATCTTTTCACGAAGATGCCTTCACAGATATATCATGTTTCCCATAAGAAATAATCACCTGGTTCATCTCCTGCTCCATCTTCACAGTCAAATTAGCCAGACCGCCCTTCTGATGATCCATGATGTCAGTGGAGATGCCGTCGAACCTGGAATGGATTGTATCGTTGATATTGGTGCTGTGGGTCTTCACCAGGTCGCCGACCTCCAGCAGGATCTGGTGCACGCCATATTCTACCCTCTTCTTCGTGTCCAACACGTGGTCTGCCATGGACACCATCACTGACTGACTCTTCTCCAGCTCCTTCACTCCACGGTTCACGCGATTAATTTCCTCAGACATTTGCGCCCTGAAAGGTATCCATTAATTTATTTTTCTCTTTCCATTTCCCTTGATTCAAATTAGCCATCGAAATGTGAAAACAACAGTTTAAATCTGGAAGGGTTTGGGATAAGGTTTTCTTCTAAGTAATTGGTTACTGATTTGTATGTATCTTCAGATTCTACGATCTGAAGATATAAAACGTGTCAACGAGTTTCGAAAAGCAAATGAACAAGTTTCGAAATGAAAAAGAATACGATGGACATTGTCTGCCCTAGAAGGGTAACTAAATGGTTTCTATGATTTATACATGAGGGTCCATACAAGGAAAGACTGTATGCCCATTGTCCAAGATGAATCTTGTTTTGGTTCGATGACTAGGTAGGAAGTGGATTAGACAAGGGATCGATAGTTGAAAATTGACCTGAATCCATCAATCATGGCCTGGATTTGCCCCGCCGATTGTGTCATTTCGTCTTTAATGCCGTGAATTTCTTGCACAACCGCATCTCTTAGCACGTGTTTGGTTTCTTGCAACGACGACAGCGTGTCGTTGTGCAACGCCTCCACGTGATTCGTCCTGCAAAATCGCGAGTTCTTGTATCATTGAGTTAGAATGCATTTTGTCGATATCTGACATAATTGTTCGTGATCTCATAAGATTTTTTTCATCTCGTAATCTCATAAAATTTTAATTTATTTCATATGATTTCTCATAATCTCATAAGATTTTTAATGATCTGTGATACCTCATGGTTCCTCATGATCTCATAATGTGTTATGTTTCCTCATGATCGCATGATAAATCATGATTCCTCACGATCTCATGATAGTTTATGAGATTTTGAGAGCGTGAGGAATCATATATTTTGATATAAATATTCATATCTCATGTCAGATTTCTGATAAGTCTCATAAAAATGCAGAAATTAACTGTGGCAAAGATGAGATCCGGTTCGAAGTATCCTCCAAAAGTGAGGCGACCCGTGCTAGTGCCCGATTCTGCTCCTCCAGAGTCGCGCCCAATTCCGAATTATCGGTCTGGCCGCCTTCGCCAAGTCGCCGGTTCGATTCTTCAAGTTTTTGCAGCGTCTCCTGAATTCCGGAGAGACCGGATTCGATGTCTCGAACCTTTGTGCAGAGAAATTATTCAATGGTTACAGGATGAATGGATCATGAATTGCATGGTCCATGAATTCTTGTGGATAATTGAAATACAAAATAATTATTTCATTTATAAAACTGAGAATCATGAAACATTTTGAACTTTTTACACAAAATCGACTATTTTTGGGTTCGATCTGTGTATATCATCAGATTAGAAATCAAAAATCCTTTAATTTGAGTATAAACATGACCACTTTAAAAATAAAAAAAATACTTTCAGAAAATCGATTTTTTTCAAAAACATAGTTTTTTGAAAATTATGGAAACACTCCATATACTGCTGAGTTTATGCTCAAATGAAAGGATCCTCCATTCCAAGCACATTAGTCTAACCCAGAACCAAAATTTTTTTCAAATTTCAAAAAGCCATTTTTGAATACTTAAATATAGACTTGTGGGTATTCAAACAAAACCATTTCAAAAGTTAGATCTTTCCGAATGTCCAAAGTCCAGTTTCCGCCCATAATCGAGCTTCACCTGCGAGAAAACGTCGTGTATCTTCCCGTTCTGGTTGGACGTCTGTTCCGTGACGATGTGCTTGACGTTGTCCAAGCCGGCCTCCAGTTTGGCGACGTAGTTCTTCATATTGTGGCCCGTCTCCTCCAGCTTGGCCAGAATCTCGCGCGAGTCTTCTTTGTCCGACGACTTGGACGCGCCGCGGTCGTTCATCTCGAGCACCAGCGTCTCCACGTCGCTGATTCGACTCATCACGTGGCTCTCGAGCGCCTTCATCGCTTCGGCGATCTTCTCCATTTGAATGCGCTCCCGCTCGTCCCTCTGAGAGAACAAAAAATTTTTAATTAGTTCAAAAATTTTGAAACAAAAATTTTTTTTATTTTAAAAACAATTTTTTCACATTTTTTTTGAAAAGAATGTTTGAAAAAAAATGTTATACAGTTTCAATGTTTGAAAAAAATTGGTTTTTCTAGTTTTGAAATTTTTTTAACAATTTTTTTACATAAAAACCTTGTTACATTTTTGGACTCATTCTTTATTTTTTCACACATTTTTCTCTCATGACTCATTTCTCATAGACCCATTTTTTCATGAACCAAAAATTTAATTCATCATTTTTATAGTTCAAAAATTCTTCCATTCCCCATGAAAAATCGATTAAACTCGTCGAGGAACCGGTTCCACCTGAATCATCATCTGCTCTAATCCGATGATCCGCTCCTCCATGAGTTTGAGGCCCTCCGAGGTGGAGACCCGTTTGGTCAGCAGGGCGATCGCCTTTTTCGTCTGCTCGCCGAGCTGTCGCTCGCGCGCCTCGTGCCTCTCCAATTTCTCGGTGTTCTCGCGCATCATGTGCACCAAGCTCAGCATCGCGTCTTTGATGTCTTCGTGGCTAAAAACGACGCAGACACGCGCCTGTCAATTTTCAGTCAAAAGTGATCCGGCCGACCGTTCGCGCCGGCTATAAATACACGCGCTTGCCGATCTGTTCGCAAAGATCCGCGAACAAGATCTATGAATAGCGGCACGCGAGGTAAATAATGCGAGATCAATGATCCGAGGAACGTGCTGCTGGAATGGGGAAACGTGGGGTGATATGAACGTAGAATGGCAGATGAAAATGATCTACAGATTAATGGATAGGATCGATTATTTGCGATTACTGATTCATAGATCATTCACACAATTTCATCTACGATCAGCGAACGAAATATAAATCTAGATTAGTGATCTACGATCAGTAAAGAGATTCTAGATCAGTAATATGTGATCTATAAATGTGATCTAGGTCATTGATATATATGATCTATGAAAGTAATCTAGATCAGTGATCTACGATCTATGAATGTTCTAGATCAATGATCTACGATATATGACTATGATCTATGAACTATAGTCTTATATCTACAAAAGTGATCCTGATCAGGGATCTATGATATATGTAAGTGATCTGCGATCTATGAATAAAATCTGAATGCAAAAACTCCATTTCGAAACATCCATGTAAAAACTGATTTAAAACGCGCGATCCAGAAATACTGGATCATTGATCTTTTCTCTCCGAAAATAATAACTGCGTAGTCGATGAAAGAAATCTCAGTATTCGAGACGGTTTCGACGATGACGGGATCACTCGCGAAAAGTCATTAACCTCCGCAGTCCCTCGAAATGTTTTTGCTCACTGCCCCATGAAAATTTCGCCAGGTCACAACAAACGCCGAGCCGCACCGCGAACGTACCGCCGCGAGCGGACAATTATTTTCAATCGGCAGAATTGAGCCGCTAATTGAAGCGGAATATTAATTGCAGGCGATTACGATTAATCAATTTCTAAGTTCTCGGTTTTTGTCCGCGAGGGTGACTTTGTTTATCGGCGACTTTTAATTGCTTGTTGACGGAAACCCCTGCTGATTGTTTTGAATCTCTCTTCGGCTATTTTATCGCGCCGCGACATGGTAAGATAGAGTAAGCTGAGGATTGGCTAAGGGACGCTGCGCGAAAAATAAACAGAACGAGAATGTCGAAGATGACTCCGATTCTTTGAATTGTGAGATACAATCTATGGACAAACAGAGGTCCTTGTTTGTTCCGTGAAACGGTGTCTTTGGGATGAGATTTATGCGGGATTATTAATCAGAAATAATTTGCGAGGATCATTGGAAAGATGTTATTCGTTAGGGGTCATTTATGAGATGATCTATGAGGGGTAATTTGTGGGATATGATCTATGAAGGATTATTGTTATTGGTTGTTTTCAAGAATAACAGTTTACGAGAAATTGTATTATGCAAATTTGGGAGCAATGGTCTGTACAGAAGAAAGTAAACAGAGATGATAACAGGATAAACGAGGAGTGATCTACAAATTATGTATAAACGCATTTTAGCCAAGATTTGAAACGAGGAAATAATAAAGTAAGACGCTGACTCAAATTGTTTGCTTTGCGAAACTATGTGAAGTAATAAATGATCTATAAGAAACTGCAAATGTCAATTTCAAAAAGATTCGTAAAAATAACCTTGACAATTTTACAAACTCGATCTACAAATGTAATCTTCAAACCGATTTATGAAAACTATCACTAAATGATTCCAAACAATTTCTGTAGTGATCTAAAAAAGTAAGCACACGATCTAAACACAGTCATTATTTACGATGTAAACAGTGATCTAAAAAAGTATCCTAAAGCCTGATCTATGAAAACCAAAGAATAAATAACAGAAGCAGTTTGACTGATCTACGTAAACGAGCTAAACAATGACTTCCGAAAACAATCTAAATATTGATTTACGAAACTGATCTTACGAAAGTATCGTCGTACACGGTCCACATGATGATCTGCTAAAAAGATTGCGAAATTGTATCTAGATCATACAAATCACATACCTTAAAAATGATCTATATTTTAGATCATAAAACTGATTTGATTGAATAATCAATATGATCTACAAGTATGGTCATAAACATGATCTAAATGTACGATCATAATCTGCACATATGATGTTGTTCTTAAAAACGATCTGCGATCATAGAAATGATCTTCGATCTGAAGAATGATATTTGATCATAACTACTTTTTGAGTTACAAAATGATTTGCGATCATAGAAATAATCTTTATCTAAGATCATAGAAATGATCTTCCATCTTCAAAATGATCTTACAAACTTCAAAATGATCGTCGGTCTGCAAAAAGATTGTCGATCTTCAAAATCTTCAAGAATGATTTTCAAAATGATCTAAGATCATAGAAATGATCTTCCATCTTCACAACGATCTTCGATCTTAAGAATGATCTTCGATGTTCAAAACGATCTTTGATCTTAAGAATGATTTTCGATCCTCAAAATGATTTTTGAACTTCAGCATGATCTTTGAATTTCAAAATGATCTAAGATCATAAAAATGATTTTCAATATTCAAAACAATCTTCGA
Source organism: Ceratoteleas bidentatus (assembly GCA_022817645.1). Classification (NCBI taxonomy): domain Eukaryota; kingdom Metazoa; phylum Arthropoda; class Insecta; order Hymenoptera; family Scelionidae; genus Ceratoteleas; species Ceratoteleas bidentatus. The sequence continues at coordinate 26,470 of JABFPB010000534.1, forward strand.
TCTTAAGAATGATCTTCGATCTTCAAAATGATCTTCATTCTTCAAAACGATTTCCGCCTAATTAATTTTCAAAATGATCTTCGATCTTAAGAGTGATCTTCGATCTTCAAAATGACGACCACAATTTTCGATCATCTTACTTTCGTTCCCAAAAATCAAAACAAAGGTCTCCATCACAAAAACTATCTACACGCCCGATCCTAACGCTCCACTCTCGCAATCCGAACCCGATCTCACCGCGAAACTCGCGCACCACCCTTCCTCCACCTTCGCCACCCCCGAAAGTCTCCCCGAACCGCGAAAAGCACGAACTCACGTGATCTCCCGGCTCTGCACCATCAGCAGGACCAGTGCCAACAGCAGGACCCTGGCGACGAGGACGGCGCCCATGTCGGCTGGAGCGTGCGGACGCGACTGACGCGAGCGAGTCTCGGGGTTTTCGGTGCGAGCGCGCGGCGCGGACTATTAACGCGGAATGCGCGCTCTATTTTGGCCGGAGCTCTCGCCGAGGCGAGCGTGCGAGCGAGCGAGCGATCGCTCCGCGCCGAGCGTGCTTTCACGCAAATAATTGATTCGGAATAACGCCAGCGGCCAGATAAGCGGGCCCCTAGGGTCACCGTCAATGACCCGAGAGTATCGCGCGCGCGTCTCACAACTGAGAAGACGTTGTACTTTGTTGCCGATAGCCCGACGACGGTCCGCCCGTTTTTACGCCTTGATGCTGCGAGCTTTCAGCGCTTTTATTTTTAATAGTTCCTGGAGCGGTCGCGGGTACCGTTGCCCGGTTATTTCGAGGGAAACGCGATCGATTGGGTGTCAAGAGTGAGAATCATCGATCGATGATCTGTGATGCTGGGAACATTGAAAGTGATATATGAGAAAGCTGATAAATAGTAAGGATTGATCGAAATGAATTATGATTGATCTACGATTAAGTGATCTACGATCTAATGAAATGGGAATGTGATCTACGATCGATCATGTTATAAAGTGATCTACGATCCATCATGTTAGAAAATGATCTACGAGCGATCATGTTAGAAAGTGATATACGACAAAGAGATTCATAATAATAAGGATCTACAATTATTGATCTTAGTAAGTGGTGTACGAATACTGATGTTTGATCTAGCATCACTGATCTCAGCACATTATCGTCGATTAATGATCTTTGTAAGTAATCTACGGTCAATGATCGTAGTTACGGATGTACGATAAATGATCTAACGGTGATCGTAGATCGATGATCCATTGTATTGAAGGTGTAGATTAATTGTCATTGATCAATTGATTTAAATCAATTGTCATTGATCAATTTATTTAGATTAATTATCATTGATCAATTCATTTAGATCAATTATCATTGATCAATTATCATTGATCAGTTGATTTAGATCAATTATCATTGATCAGTTGATTTAGATCAATTATCATTGACCAATTGATTTAGATCAATTATCTTTAATCAGTTGATGTAGGTCAATTATCATTGATCAATTGTTTTAGATCAATTATCATTGATCAATTAATTTAGATCAATTATCAATGATCAATTGATTTAGATCAATTATCACCTTTTTTGTCCATATTTGATATATCATCTCGTAGATCAATGACATTTCAAAAACTTTTTTATCATGAAATGGTAGTGAAGTATAGTAAAAGGAATCTCGTAAGCCATAATTTGTCAATAACTGTCGATAAAACGATCTTACTCAAATGATGTGCAATTATTATCACATAAAACCCGTTTTAATGTTGAAGGAGTCTTAATTAAAATGCAACGAATATAATCCACGATCCGTTAACGATAATGATAACGACTTACAATTTTGTTTTAACGGTTTAACTAAGTTTTTCAATTCGCCCTTTTCCTCTTCCAGGAGATATCGAAATCTCTGTAAATGCGTTTTAATACCACCATAAAGTCCGTACAAAATTACTCGCGATTCGCAATAGTGATTTATGGTCAATTAATGCTTATACATCCGTTTAAATTACTGCAGTTGTAAGTGAAATGTGAATAACTAAGGGATACTGGTTCATTGAAGTGTTGTAATCTTTTTTCAAGATAGCGCGAAACAGGAGTTTTCTACGAAACAAAGAAAAGAAACTGAGGCAATCATTTTTCAAAGTGTCGACGGACTTTGTGAGAATCCCGCGACGTGGCACGTGCTATGATTCATTTCTTCTAAACAATGGTTTAGAAACTTATATGGAGTGATAGTAAAGTCGAGGAAGTCAAAGGAATAACAAGATCTGATTAGTATTCACGTAAAAGAGTTTAAAAAATTGGGTTTAATGTGATCAGTGAGTGAAAGTTAATTTTTTACTTTACTTTACAAAAATGTTTCTGGAGAAAATGATTTTATAAATATAATAAATGCAATGAGTCAATGTACACTCTACACTTTCATAAATTATTTCATAATTTCAGAATGATTAATCTTTGAAGATCCATGATCCAAATAAATCATTAAAGATGCCTTAGTTAAACAATCCGAACTTCGCCAATCCTAAAACTCGAATCCACTTTATCCCTTCGCTTCACAACCCCTCCACTAAATCCGGTAAAACTTGTCCGAACCCCCAAAGAAGTTTAAGAAGAAACTTCTTAAGATCCCGACGCGCCTATATATAATCCTTCGCGGCCATGTGGCCCCTTCGGAGCCATCTGTTTTCACGCGCAATCTTCGCTCGCGTCTTCTGTTAATTGCGGCTTGTGCAAGTATTGTTAACTACTCTTGAAAGCCGCCGGTCTTTCTCTCGTCCACTTTTTGCGCCGCCTTTTTCTAATTTTTCTGCCCCCTCCGCACCTTCTTTGCCCTCTATTTTTATTTCCCATGCGTCCGGACGTCGTTCACTGCGCTTTATCCCATTAATGGACGCTATTAATAGATAACATTTACGCGTTCGCCGTTTTTGAGAACTGTCATTTCTCAGGAGTTCTTTGACGGAGTTATTTGTCGAATGTTGGACATGATTGCGGGAAATCGGGGAGAGTGGGTTTTCGAGGTCAATGGGGGTTCGTGTGACGGTTTTCGGGTATAAAGGAGGTGGGGGTGAATGTGACACTGAAGGAACGAATGTTACAATCGAAATTCTAGCGAAAAAAAATGATTTTTTAGAAGTGTGATGCGTTTCGTGAAGGTTTCAGTGATTTGGGTGTTAATTTTTTGAGTATGTGATGAAATGTGATCGAATGTGACACTAAACGGATGAATATGAAAGTTGAAAAGTTAGTGAAAAAATTGTTCTAGAAGTACCACGTGTTTCGGAAAGGTTTTAGTAATTTTCGTGTTAGTTTTTGCAGTATGTGATGGAATGTGATTGAACGTGATACTAAAGGGATAACTATCACACTCGAGAAAGGAGGTGACAAATAAATTGTACCCTTTCAAATTATGTTTATGAGTGGTTTTGCCAAACTTAGTTTGTTATTAGTGACTAAGTATGTCACATAGATAGTGGTAAATGTGACAACCGAAACATTTAAAAAGTAACGTATGGTAACATATCACTTCTCCACATTTACATTTGAAACTGGCTTGCTCAAAATTGCTTCCTTTTATTCACATACCATTTCTTGTCAAAATTCTGACACTCTAACATGTGACATCAACATGTATCAAATATCATTTTCAAAAATCACATTCGTCGAACATAACATTATAAAAGTGAACAGCAGAATTCATCTCCTTCGGAAAATGTCACACTCCAAAACTGTTTCCTAAAATCCGTCACACCTTGAAAGTCCGACAGAGAAATAAGCGAAATCGCGTCGCGCAATCGAGTTCGAAAAAAACGTTCTTAGGAATGCCAGTAAAACGCAAAGCACGCGCAGCTGAGAATCAAGAACAAGAGCAAAGCAAAAGACGGAAGAGACGGGAAACGAAGGAGACGAAGAGGGCGAAAAAACGTAGAGGGGGGAGGGGGAAGGTAAAGCGCAAACGGATCCGAGCAATTTACTCTCTTTTTTCCAGCTTCTACTTTGTTTCCAATGTTTCCTTGGATGCAAAGATCGCAATGCAAAATTTTTACCAAGATTGCGAATGTTCCACGTACCGTTATGGAATCGTTGGTATCATGTTTAAAAAAGCCGCACTCGAAGCAGTCCTGCCAACTTAGAACAAACCATTATTATTTTGACAAGAAATCATATAATAGGTCTGATTTCTATTTCAGTGAAACTATATATGAGCTATGAGTAAATAACCATTTTTAATTAAAATAAACTATTCGAAAAATAAAAGGACATAATGTAAAACTCGTATCTCTTCTTACAGGTATAATACTTTATTTTAAATATCTGCAGCTAAGTCAATCGACGTATACCTTTTTACAATGATTCGTATATATAATATATCATACATAATATATACTTCTATATTTATACTTTGTTCATGACTCTGAATTTTCACGCAAAGTCAGTCTTCACCCGTTAAAACCGCCCGATAAATATCGATACCTACCGATTTCAACTATCGTTCGATAGTTGCTAGAACAAACAGTAACAATCAATAAACAATAATTGATCAGCGCATAAACAACTACGCTACCCTGATTTCGCCAAACTCGACACCAATTTTCATTTTCTTATAAAAAAGAGATTGACCAACCATCGTTTAAATTCGCGAAATAAGCTCTTTCACAATGATTTATGGGTAAAAACAGGAATTCTCATAGTTTCCAAGTTGATGTAAAAATTAAAATTGCATTAAAATTTCGAGTCGAAGTGAAGACGACAACGCACGACAAAGTGAACACTCAGCGCCACGTGGCCTGCTCGTCTGACATGTGACATAACGACGACGTTTATACACGTGAATTATAATCTACAATTGGCTTGCGCGCTCGAATTAGAAAATTGGAATGTAATTGTCGATTTTTGTGCGGTGCTTCTGCGCGACGCACTCCGCGATCCAGACGATGTTGCGGCACTCCTGCTCCTTCAACTTCAGGTAACTGTAGAAGACGCCGAAGTGGAATTGCTGCAGGAACGCGTTCATGTTTAGCGCCACCTGCAATTTGAGTTGGAACCTCGTTTAATTTAACGAAATAAAATAACGAAATAAAGCTCTTGAAAAGTGAAATATGGAAAATGAGCCATTGATCGTGTTTGATACGATAAAACAATAACTGATTATGACTTATAAACCATTATAAATCAGACATGATTTTTGAGAAATCAGCTATGATTCACGAATTATGATCTATTCATGAGACGTTTCTTATAAATCGTAACGTTCAAAAACTGAAATCTCATAAACTATGAACGATCCAATAACAAAAGGGAATGATCTACGATTCTCATATTAAATGATCCATGATCCTCGTATTTAATGATCTATGATTATTATTAAAAATTAGGTCATACTTCGCGTTCGAAGAATTTGTCCTCCAGCGTCTTGTCACCGGGGTTGTTTCCAGCGCCTTCGAAGAGGGCGCTGTAATCCTGAAATGAGAAATATAAGACATATAAGATCCGAAATTAAGGGAAATTATTTTAGTTTCAAAATCTGGATTCCAAGACAATACCGCATAATATTCAGCTACTGCTTTGACTTGTTCATAGTCATCCGCGCGAGCAAGAGCGGCCAATCCATCAGGATTCAGACGACCGCATCTGGGGTATAACTTCGCACGGTCGTCCTTGCCAAGTTCCGTTCCGAATGAGTTGATTGTGATGATGATCGCCCTCCTGTCTGCCTCGAACTGAAATATTTCAAAAAAAATAAAGTAAAAATTAAGCATAATATAATTAAGCATACAAATTAAGCCTAATAAAGTATATAGAACAAATTAAAATAATTAAATAGAACCCAGTAAATGCAATCGTATTGAAACTTATTGAAACGAAACGTATCTGACATAGTTTCTGTGTTGAGAACTTACGGCCAAAATTTCGCACATGGTGTCTGCAGTGGTGCCACCTATGTCTTTGCAAAACTTGAAGAAGGCCTCTAGGTACGCTTTGTACAGAGTGTTTCGGATGATTTCGATGTTCATTTCATCGAGATCTTGCTCGGAAATGCAGTCGACGAAGAATGGGGCTGAAATGAAATAATTCAAACGTTAATTCAGCAATTCAGAAATTATTCACAAGACTGAAAAGTTGAAAAACTGAAAATCTGAAAAGTTAAATTCAATTTTCTAATTTTTAAAAATGTTAATTAATATGTAATTTAACATTAATTTCCATATTAGATTAAATATTAAATAGACACTCAATGTTGTATGTTACATTTAATATTAACTTTAATTATTTTTAATATTAAATCCAACATATATTTTTGTCACTAAGAATTACCAAGAGGAGTGTCGACCAGGACAGCATTGTACAATTCAGCCGGGGTGGCAGCCACGTGGATGGCCTCCATCTGTTCGAAACTTCCGAGGGGATGGCACTTGGGGATGAGTTCAGAGATGGGTCTCTGGTGGAGGGTACCGGTGATCAGCAAAATAATGTTGTCGATCATATAACTGTACGTGATGAAGTCCAGGAACTGTGACAGTGGTTGCACTGAGTGGTTGCGCAGGTGCTGGAACTCAACGACAAGCTTTTCGCGCAGTTTGTCGTCAATGACACTCACTGCGAGGGGAGAGGGCTCGTTGGCGAGGAAACTGCCATAGTCAGTTCCTGCCAGGTGGAGTTTCAGATCTGCAAACATATTTTAGTGAGAATTTTGGCTATACAATACAACATAAAAAGATTTATGATGATCTAATATAATGATTTACAGAAATGATTATTTTTGAAAATCATATGTAGAACTGACATATAGAAATTATGAAACTTAAAAATGATCTATGAAATGATTATTTTTAAACTGATCTATAGAAATTATTGTTTGTTAAATGATCTACAGAAATGATCATTTCTAAAATCGATCCACAGAAACAATCTGATTGATCATATAGAAATGATTATACTTGAAAATCAACTAAAGAAATGATTATTCTTTAAATTAATCTACAGATATGATAATTTCTAAAAATGATCTTCAGAAATGATCTAAAACTGATTTGCAAAAATCATCTTAAAAATGATCCTCAGAATTGATCTTAAAAATGATCTACAAAACAACAAAAATCTCCAAAACTCCTCCACAAAACAAAATTTTCCCAAAAATCGATCCATCCAATTGAAATGGACCAATCTTATCAGTAAATTCCACCAGAAGCGAGTAATCAATATAACCTCAAATTCGCGAACAATACTCTTCCCCAGTGCTCCGGAATCCGGATTTTCGCGGACCCTCTTTTGGTGGGAAATTTAAATAAAAGATGCCTTGAAATCTCGGTTAAGCGAAGGAACCTTATAAATAATGCGAACCTTCGAGGGTCTCGCACTGGACGAGGTTTAGGTAGTCGGTCTGCTGGAGGATTCCGCACTTGAAGCCGCGGCACAGACCCTCGAGATATCCGCCGTCGATGTTGAACAGGCAGCCCTTCATGATGGATGAATGATCGCAGAGTTTTGGACGCAAACTAAGACCGATTCGAGCGCGTCAATACGACGAATCCATCCGTCAGACTCGCCCCAATTCTTGACGGCCGTAACGTCGATCATATGACTAGCTCTGCCAACCGAGGGAGATGATTTTGGGGCGTTGGGTTGGCAGCGGTGACGGTTCGCGGCGGGATTTTTGAATTTCCCAATTTGAGATGGAAAATGAAACGAATTACAATAAGATGTAAGAAATGATTTAGACCATTTTTATCTTTGATGTAATTTAGGATAATGATTTCGAAAACGATGTAGAAAGATGATCTCTAGGTATGATTTGAGTAATTATTGCAAAAATTATCCATGAAACTATATGTAGAAAAAATAATCTATGAATATCGTTTGTAGGGGATTGAAGTTGGAAAATGTGGTTAGATGAGAGGAATTTGAAATGATTTTTTATGAACAAATTTGTTTTTTTTGGTTTTTATTTTTTTTTTCATTTTTTACTTACAACTTGGAAACTTTTTACAAAATATGTCGTAGTGCTATATTTACATGCATGCTGAATTGTAGTCGAAATTCATAAATTAGTAATCAAGCTTATAACTTAAGTCGACGACTAAGTCGTTTTCGCAGCGTAATTCTGTAGAGTCCATTCGATCAAAAAGTGCTGATAAGCCATTGGTTGCAGCAACAGCAATAGTTCCTCTGAAAATAAAAAAAAATTAATATAATTGCAGCATCCCAATTACACGAATTAATTTATTAAAGAAAATTAATAATTGTATTACTGTACAAATAATTGTAATTTATAATAAATAAATAATTGTAATTATGAATTACATAAATTATATATCTGAAAGCAAATTTTTAATTCATTGTTCATTTATTCAAACTGTTTAATGAATAAATTAATCAAAATGCTAAAAAATAAATAATTAATAAAAATTCAATATTTGTCTATAAAACTATTGAATTGAATTATTTTACGTTTATTGCCGTAAATGCAATTAGCCGACATAACAGCACTCGTAGCTTGAGCCAGCCTTTCGATGGCCAAATTCACAGCATCCTCATGGAATTTCTGCATGGATTGCAGCATTGTTGTGAGGGTTCTGGTCGTGTCTGCCAAATGTTGCGCCGAAACAGCGTGTGTGTTGCTGCCACTGGTTTTCAGTCTTAAAACAGAGTCCATGAGAAGTTGCTGCACTTTTGAGTAAAATCGCTGTTCCTCCCATTGCTTCTCCTGGGTTACTCGCAGAGGACTTAATATGCACCATCTGCAAAGGAAGAATTCATTCAATTAGCAAATATGGAATTTTCCATTTTTTTTGTTTGCATTAGGATTGCAGGAAAGTTCAAATAGTCTTCTAAAGAAAATAATTGTTCAAAATTGTAAGAATGAAAAGAAAATACCAGCGTAAAGAATAATTTTATAATTTTATCTCTGAATATTCCAAGAATATAGTGGGAATATTATAATCTTGATTCCCAAATATTGGGAATCCATATCTCTCGGATTTCCAAGATATGGATTTCCATATCTCTTGGAAATCCAAATTCCAATTCCCATACTCGTGATAATCTAAATTCTGAATCTCAAATCTTATATTCACAGAATCCCGTAATGATCCACATTCCCATTCTCAATTCTCAGATTCTCAGAATGATCCAAATTCTGATTCCCAGATTCTCTTAATAATCCGAATTCCATATTCCCAGAATCTCATAATGGGATTAAAATTCTGATGATCCAAATTCTGATTCCCAGACTCTCCAATTATTATACTTATATTCCCAGACTCTCCTGATTATCCACATTCCAAATCCCAAATCCCAATTTCCAAAATCCCACAAAGCCCCGAATTCCCATTCCCAAATCCCAATTCCCAGACCTGAACAATCCAGCGACCGGCGTGATCGGCGTCATCGGGATTCCGCCGGTCGGCAGCGCCGGGTTGTCCATGAGCGCCGTCAGGAGCAGATCGGAATTGTCGCTTATCCAATCGGCGATCAGCCGGAGCAGTTCCGTCGGCGGACCGGTGTCCCGGTAGACCTCGCCGATGGCCGTGAGCAGGTTCGCGGTGAAGTGGGGCGCCAGGCTGGGCAGCTGCTTGAGCTTGTCGATGGACCCCGGCGAGAGCACCAGGTAGTCGTTGAGGATGTGCCGCGCGAGGCCGACGCTCTGCGAAGATGTCGAGCCGAGCTGCTGCAGCCAGATGCCGGTGGCGTTCAGCACCGGTCGGTTCTCCGTGTAGATGGCGAGCGAGACGAAGTTACCGAGGATCTTATAGCGCGGGTTCTCCGCGGGGTAGAGCGAGAGGAAGAGGGCGTTGCGTTCGGCCGGACTTCCGCCTGAGAAATTTAATTGTTGATTACAAATTTTCCAAATCAGTTAGGAATAGGCTTGTCGAAACTGCCAATTTGAACTATTCGAATAATACAAAAGAAGAGTTTGAATATTCATGAATATTCAT